>JAKCPI010014856.1:0-34124 GCA_023213315.1 Euborellia annulipes | reverse complement strand
TATACTTAATGAAAAGATTATGAAATATTGGACGTTCTCAATTTAACATTTGCTTATTTATTTATCATTATAAACATATATATAAACAGAGCAACCATATAATAATGAAACCACGACAATGATACACGACAAATTCCTCCTCACTAAGTTAGAACCACAGGTTCATAACGTACAGGTGTTTTCAATGGTCGCCCAAATCTTGACTTAGGGATATTAGGAAGATTCGTAGAGAGAATTAATCGGTTCACCATTTCCAAGAGGTGATGAATTAATAGGTTCATCATTTTCAATAGATGTAGATGTTCCCAAACCGTCGTTAGACAACTCTGAATTTTTTATTTCTTCCAATTTTTTAAAATCAATAAAAGTCCCTTCTGAAAGAGCCTTAGGCTCTGATGGTTCTTGCGGCTCCTTCTCTCCTCTTCTCTCATTCATAATATTATCCCCAATTCTTCTCATTTGGTCAATATGTCGTCTATGAACAGTACCATCCTCCGCTTTAATATTATAATGCACATCTCCTTCTCTTGAAATAACCTTTCCAAATTTCCATTTTTCATTTTGATCCCTATACATTCTGAATGCCACTGAATCCCCCGCTTGAAAACTTCTTGAAATAATAGAGGGTTTTACATTTTTTTTAATAAGTTCATTTCTTAAATTAGGCCGAATTAAATCCAATTTGGATCTAATTTCCCTTCCCTAAAAATAACATCGACGGCGATTGTCCCGTAATAGTATGAGGGGTCTTCCTATAAATTAAAAGGAAATCTTGTAGACTTTCTGTAATATCTTTCCCTTCGTCCAGCGACGCCCTCAGTGATTGTTTAAACGTTTGCACATTTCTTTCAGCCAATCCGTTGGAAGCCGGATGAAATGGTGCTGAAAAGCGTTGCGAAATGCCATTCGTTCTACAAAAATTCTGAAATTGTTCACTCTTTGAATTGAGTTCCATTATCCGAAACCAAAACGTGTGGTAAACCAAAATTGGTAAAAAAACTAGAAAGGTGTCGAATAGTGACTGTAGATGTAATATTTTTAACTGGAATAACATCCACCCATTTACTGAAAGCATCGATAATAATTAAAAAATACAACCCTTTATACGGGCCCGCATAATCAACATGAATTCGTTCCATTGCCGACCTTGGATATTCCCATTTATGTAGCATAGAACTTTTTGCTGGCATGTTCTTAAATTTCTGACAGTGAACACAATTAGAACTTAAAAATTCGATTTCTTCATCCATTCTAGGCCACCAGACATAACTTCGGGCAAGACCCTTCATTTTCACTATACCTTGGTGCCCTAAATGTAATTCTTTTAAAATGTTTTGACGAAAAACTTCAGGAATATAAACACGATGACCCAAAAAGATACAGCCATGAAAAATAGAAAAATTTTCTTGAGGATACCCGAATGTCTCAGTTTTAGACAAAGAATTTCCACTCATAAGTGCCTGAAATAACTTAAAAACACTTTTGTCCTTTCGGGTTTCACGTTCAATGTCTAAAGCCGTAATAGGCAAAACTGATATTTGATTAATCGTAAAAATATCATTTTCGTCAAATTGAAATTCATTTTTGCAATCTTTACGCGAAAATCGCGATAAAAAATCAGCATTCCCATGATCTTTCGTATTACGATATTCAATGCTATAATTGAATGTTTGGAGATATATTGCATATCTTTGCATCCTCAACGCGGACAAAGCCGGTAATTCTTTAATAGGATTAAAAATTGATACTAACGGCTTATGATCAGTAACTAAGACAAAATGATTACCGTATAAATACTGGAAAACCTTTTTAACCCCAAAAATAATTGCCAATGCTTCTTTATCAATTGAACTATACTTAAGCTCCGACTTATTAAGAGTCCTACTAGCAAAAGCAATTGGTCTTTCGGAACCATCATCAAGTCTATGACTTAACACTGCCCCCAATCCAGTACTACTAGCGTCACAAGCTAAAACAAGTTTGAGACTTGGATCATAATGTATTAATACTCTATCCGAAACAACTGCTTGCTTAATAGCTTGAAATGCACTTTTACATTCCTGATCAAATTTAAAACGAACATTAGCCCTTAAAAGACGATTTAATGGGTACGCTATAGTACTCAATCCTTTGATAAATCTAGAATAAAAATTAACT
Source organism: Euborellia annulipes (assembly GCA_023213315.1). Classification (NCBI taxonomy): domain Eukaryota; kingdom Metazoa; phylum Arthropoda; class Insecta; order Dermaptera; family Anisolabididae; genus Euborellia; species Euborellia annulipes. The sequence continues at coordinate 31,967 of JAKCPI010014856.1, read as the reverse complement.
AACCCAAGAAAAGACTTAACTTCACTTACATTTCTTGGCTCTTCAGCTTCCAACACTGCTTTGATTTTATCAGGACATTTTTTTAAACCCTCAGCACTAATAATATAACCGCAATATTGAATAGAATTTTTTAAAAACTCACACTTCTCCGTATTAACTCTTATATTGTAATCACTTAAACGTTTAAAAACTTTTTCTAAAATTTCAATATGTTGTTCTCTCGTTTCAGAACTAATACAAATATCATCAAAAAAAACCTGAACCCCTTTAATTCCATGTAAAACCTCTTCAATCGTACGTTGCCAAATTGCGGGAGCTGAAGTAATGCCAAACGGCAATCTATTATAATGATAAAGCCCCTTAATTGTGTTAATAGTAAGGAAATGTCTATCCCTTTCATCTATCTCTATCTGATTATACGCTTGAGAAATATCTATCTTCGAAAAAATATTTGCTTTTTCCTATATTTGCCAAAATTCTTTCAATACTGGAATAGGGTAATCCTCAACAACCAGTTGGGGGTTAATAGTAATCTTAAAATCACCACAAAGACGTAAAGCACCATTTTTTTTTACCACTGGAACTACTGGAGTTGCGAATTCTGAATGACGGACCTTGCTTATAATTCCTTCTCTTTCCAAACGATCAATTTCAGTTTCCATTTTAGAAATCAAAGAAAAAGCTACGTTCCTAACCTTTTTGAAAACAGGCGTATACCCTTCCTTAAGGAAAATACGGGCCTTAAAATTCTTAACCTTCCCCATTTTACTATCAAAAACGTTATAATATTTTTTTTTTTTTTTTTAAATTCTCGAGTTCAAATTTAAAACTCTCTATGTTAAAAACACTAACATTATTCAAATTAAAAATTGTCTTCCAATCTAAATTTATTAAGCGCAACCACTCTAAACCTAATATATTTGCATAACATCCATCAACTACATACAATGTCAAACTATTCAATTTTTCATCATTTTCTTTAATTTTAACACCGATTTCACATTTACCAGCTAAAGGAACGAGCTCACCTGTATAGGTATATAATTTTAACTTGGTTGGAAACAACTTCTTAAAAGGCAGATATTTCTTAAAGGTAGATAGCCCAATCAAAGAAACAGACGCCGTCATTCAGAATTCGCAACTCCAGTAGTTCCAGTGGTAAAAAAAAATGGTGCTTTACGTCTTTGTGGTGATTTTAAGATTACTATTAACCCCCCAACTGGTTGTTGAGGATTATCCCATCCTCGTCGCCAGTTAATTGTTATACTTAATGAAAAGATTATGAAATATTGGACGTTCTCAATTTAACATTTGCTTATTTATTTATCATTATAAACATATATATAAACAGAGCAACCATATAATAATGAAACCACGACAATGATACACGACAATTCAGGAGCGTCTGTTTCTTTGATTGGGCTATCTACCTTTAAGAAATATCTCCCTTTTAAGAAGTTGTTTCCGGTTATGTGTGTGTCTCCGTGCACGAAAGCACCTCGGGCAAACAAACGGGGATCCCGATAGGAATTTCAAATAAATTAAGGAAATTAACTTATGTTTAAGTTTCGATGACATAATTATAGCTCATAGTGTTTTAAAATCTGGAGTCGAATGTCCCGCCAGTCCCTATGTAATGCCCCACCTTCTAATTCTCCTGGTAGGTTCAGTTGTGCTTTCACACGCCTATCTATCTAAAATACCATCAAATAACAAGAGAATTGGTGACTTCAAATCAATCGTTCGATTTCATCTCAGGTATAGCCTACTAGCATAGTAAAAAAATCATTAGCTGTATTCTAGACTAAAAATTATTATTAATTATATTTTATAAATTATAGTCATAATATTTGTGAATCTAATAAACCAAAACTTCTCTTTTTCAGAAGCGTTGGATGTGGGGCCTTAAAGCTAAATAACTTTCACTTCATTTGGGACAATTCTGTATTGCTGAAAATAAATATAAAATAAAAACCTCTTTTATTTTATTTATAAACTAGCTTTGCCCCCCAGACCCCCCTATATCTTTTATGTCTTGTGTGTGTACTTTCTTGATTATTTATAATAGCTTTTTTAAAATTATCTGTAATTATATACAAACAGATAATAGATCAACCAATTAGAGTACTGCTTTTAGTGGCCACGTCATAACAGATATGCAAATATTAACTAACAAGTGAGCCTAGAATAAGTGAACATTATATAATATCTATTAATATAGAAATGTCTAATTCTAAAAAAAAAAAACAGAAAAAATTGTAATAAAAAGTCTGAATAATAAGAAATACAACATGGATTTTATATCAAGAAATGCTTTTTGAGAGTGAATGGGATACTCTCTTAAAACGAATTAGTAGAATTTTTACTTATTCAAACAGTAGGTAAGAAAATTACATCAAATTTAGTCATTTTGAGTAGAATCTACTAATATATTTAGTAAGTTTACTGGTTACTTTTAGATTAGTTATTTTTTACTAATTCAAAAAGTAGTTAATTCAATTCCGGCTGTCTGAGAAGCCAACATGGCCGACCAGCTGTTTGATCGGTTCCTTAATAAAGACATTTTTGGCAATGTAAGGCTTTATTTAAGTAATAATTATACAAATAAATAATAATATTGAGATAACTTGTATTTTTTGTTAAAAATTACAGGAAATATATGTTAAGTCAAAACAAATAGATTCCAAATTTTTTTAAATTAATAAAATATTATTTTTTAAATAGTCAATTAAGAAATATTTTTACTTAAAATTTAGTAAATATATTTCTTGATATAACGATAATTAGTTTTATTAAGTTTATTTAGAAATAAATTGCTGGGAAGGAATATAGTAACATTCAAGTAAAAAGCATTGTTAACATCAGCGACATACTTATATACCAAATAACAGAGTAGTAAAACTAAGTCAAGTTTAAGTGGGTTCGGCTAGAACTCGAGTCAGTAAACACAAGTTAGGTCCCGGTGTCATCACACCTTATTTCATATATCTTAAACGTTTTTTTTTTGGTCATTATTTTTTTAAAAATTCACTTTTTCAATTAGTGAATTTTTCATATTAATAATTTTTACTAATTGAAAAAGTGGATATCCATTATTTACGTGTGGTCTACTTTGCACATCTTAAAAAAGTGACTATTCACTATGAATTAGTAGTTTTTTACTAATTCGTTTTTAGATACTAAAGCCCTCTGCACACGGAGCTAGTTTTGTTGATAGATTTGCTACAAGATTTTGCTACTAGTTTTCAAGCGCGCTCTGGGGCTGGATTTCCTGATAGATTGAAGAATGCCTATGTTATTTTTATGCGTGAAGTTAGGATGCTGGTGCCAGGCTTGTGTTTCGAATATCACCCCTTTCTAAATCGTACCCAGAGCTTTTGGCTCCGACTAATTTAACAGAGAGCTTGGCAAAAAATTCAACATATATACATATACATATACTCCAAGGCTGGGTTATGCAAATAAAAAGCAAATGGCTGCCTCAGTTACCAGTGGACCTAACCTTTTGCATATTGTAAAATATATCACATCTCATCACTTTATTGTTAAAATAAGTTGAATCAAAATAAAAATAACAAATATATCTACTTCTTTTTTAAATAAAATGATGGGATGACATATATTTTACTATAAGAATAAAAATGAAGAGGGTTTCTGCACTACAAAAAAAAGCACTTTAACAGACACTTCACTAACTACCCAAACATGAAAAAACCGGCCCTTACTAGGCTAGGCTGCTACAAACCAGACCTGGACAACAATTTAAGTTTTAAAATAAACAGCTGCTAAATGCAATGCTGCCAGTGTCTATATTACGTGAAAAACTGCTCAAGTCAAAAGACATTCGTTTATTATTTTTAGTAATTAAATCATTAACAAATATAAACTCTGATAGGTCACAACTAAATTATAATAAAGAATTTATGCATTCAAATTTTTAATTTTACAAAAAAAAAAAAATTTAGATTCTATTATGACTCACTAGGTACTATCCGAACAACCTTAAGTTAAAATAATCAAATGACCTGATAAGGAAAAATATAATTATAGGTTATAAAGAACAAGTAATGAACTTTTACCCCATTTATGTTAAGAATTTTTATGAATCATCACAAGAGGAAAACCAGTTTCGTAGCAGATGGAACAAAATACCACATTAATTTTAAGAGCTCAAAAATGGAAAAGTATGAATACAAATTTTTTTTTTTTTTAAACATTCACACTCACACACACAATCACACAGTCTTTTCGGCAACTCGGGCCATTTAAGGCTTTAGACGATAACCGTTGTAATTAATATATATATATATATATATATGGGTGATTCTTTTACAAACCGAACACTTTCTGACCGACATGTTTTTGATTTGGCTGAAATTTTTTTTACGGGTTCTATAACGAAAAAAAAGATAGCCATCCGCGAGGATTTTCTTTTTCTTTAATATTTTGGGAAATATCGAGGGTCGAAAATGTGAAAATTTGATGATTTTCTGCTTAGACGCTCACTTTTAAAAATTCATAACTCTGGTTCTATTTGAGCTAGAAAAAAACTTCTTTTACCATTTTAAAGCTAAAAGAGTGAGCTTTAAGAAAAAAATTATTCCACCAAAATTTATTAAAGATTTCACATTGTTATCAACAATTGAAATCTTTAAATCGATTTTTAACAATGGGGCCCCAACTGTATTGCATTTTTATTATAACCATCGCATTCTACGTCAAATTTTATGCCGATAACGGTTTTTTAATCGATGGAGAATCAATTAATACTATTGAAAAAAAAGTCCCGCCAAGTGCTCTCATGCGGTAAAATGACGTCATATCAAAAATAAGAAAAAAAAAGTCCGGGGGTATTGAACCGCTCTTTCTAAAAATATATTTAGATTTAATGTAGCTTTTATGGTCAAGTAGCTATCCGTTGCACAAGTAAGGCTATTTTTCGATATTTTTTTGCCTAAAAAATGAGGTTTTTCGAGAAAAAACCAATTTTGGAGTTAATTACTCGGGATTTTTTTATTTATTCTATTAGAGGTTTTCTTTCTGCACCAAATGACATCCAATTTAGCCTGATCTGATTAGCCGTTCGGAATCTACAGGAGTTTAAACTTTCAAATTAGAATTTACCGCAGCGCGGTAAAATAAAATGATAGGAAAAAAATAAATGGTGAAATCTTTAGCTGAAAACTCATTCTTTCTAACCGTATATTCCCCATAATTATACCTCTTAAGGGAGTTGAGTTGGATTTTTTAAGGAGAGTGGACGTGTTTTTCGGTGCTCCGTGAAATTTGATTGGTGTGCCTGTCTTTCTTGAGTTTTTTGTTTTTTTTTTGCATCAGCCTGTGAAGAAAGGTCGGTTCTTTTTAATGGAGAGATCTTTTGCTGGTTTCTGCCCCAGGTTCGTGGCCGTTTGGGCATTATAAGTTGTTTGATTTGATGATTGAGTGGGAAACGTAATTAGAAGGAAAGGGAAAAGCAAAAAAGGGGAAAAGAATTAAAAAGGAAGGAAAAAGTAACTTTTAAGGCAATTAATATACTAATCCAGTTCGAAGGAAAAATTGCTATTTTTGATATAAATTCTACTCTGAATAAATTTTATTTATATAATTATTTAATTCATTTATAAAGTAATTCAAGATACTATTTGGGTGGGACTTTGTCTCCAGGGGCCCCCCTCCTCTTGGTCAGACACTCTGATGGCCCGCTGAGTGTGAAGTAGGCCTTTGACCCCGTCCTCTCCCATCCGTCTTGCCTGTCGGGTTGCATATCTCGAGGCGTTGATTGTTTTATATAATATTTAAATGTAATATTAATTCCCTTTTTGTTTTTATAATATATTAAATACTCTTATACATTTGTAGCCGCCTCTTTTTAAATTTTATTTGTAAATCTGCTTATATTTGTAATTCATTGTTTAACTCAAAAAGAACAAAATAAGAAGGAAAAGTTGTAAGAAAAGAAAAAAGGGAAAAAAAAAAAAAATTTGTAAGTCAACACATCTGGGATTTCGAAAATGTCAGGGGATGAAGGAAAAGAACCCAAGTCTGGAGGAACGCTTGAAAGGTATTTTATACCTAAAAAAAAGGAGCATTGTCCAGGCTAGTCCACCTGATAATATCCAAGAAACAAAGAGAGACAGAGTCAGCAACTTGGATGGCGACTCCAACACTGAACTATTAAATAGAATTTTGAATAACATGGAAAGATATCAGGAAGAAATGAAGAAGGAGATAGGGAGTCTGAGGGAGGAGTTGAGGTCGGAGAGGGAGGAGCATGCTAGGGAGAGGACATTGTTGAGGGGAGAGATAAATGGAATAAAGGAGGAAATGAATTACTACAAGAGGAGAGTGGAGAGACTTGAGGCCAGAGAGAGAGAGAATAATTTAATAGTGAGAGGCTTGTGTGAGCATGACAACGAGAACACCAAGGAAGCAGTTACTGTTTTTTTTAGAGATCAACTCAAGGTTGTCGACATCCCCTTGAGGGAGGCTCATCGTCTGGGAAAAAGAGAGGGAGCCAGGGATAGACCTATTATGGTGACGCTGTGGAACAGGGAAGACAAATCACTCATATTCCGAAACACTCGAACCCCTACGAGGTACTAGCTACTTTGTTCACAACGATCTTTCCAGAGAGGCTAGAGAAAGGAAGCAGAGGAACCTACGAATGATTAAGAAGCTCCGCGAACAGAACAAAGATAATGTGTAAATAATTAAGTTTAGAGATTGCGGTGTAGGTTTTAGGTGAAACATTTTAAACTGAGGTTGTGTTTATATGTGGGGTTTCACTGGGTTATGTGAGTAAAAACAAAAGTTTATATTATACTGATATATTTCGGGGATATTATCCCATCTTCAAGAGTTACAAACGACTGACAAACCAGTCGTTTGTAACTCTTGAAGATGGGATAATATCCCGAAATATATCGAGTATAATATAAACTTTTGTTTTTACTCACATAACCCAGTGAAACCCCACATATAAACACAACCTCAAAGATAATGTGGTTATGCTAAGAGCTGATAAAATATATTTGAATGGTCGCTACTATGTCCTGGAATATGATCATGCCAACGAGGAAGACAAATTGCGGTTGATAACTGACTCAAAAAACGGCGGAGACAGCCAGCCTCGGGTCGAGGAGGTGAATTTGATTTAAACGATGCAAGAACCAGTCACTCAACTTCAGCTCAACTCAGGATCGCTTCATGGAACATGGACGGATATAACACACTCTACGAACTGGATCAGGATGAAATAAAATTTTTAGTTGGTCATAAAATTATACTTTTACAAGAAACGTGGTTGACCAGCAAACCTAATCTGCCCACCTTCTTAAGGGATTACAACTGCATATCCTCGGAGGCAATCAGGGATGAAAGTAGAGGAAGGGCGAGCGGAGGTTTGATTACTTTGGTTCACAAGGACTTTAAGAACCTGGAAATTTTAGAGATAAACAGATACTTAACTATGATTCAGCTTGACATTGATGAAGAAAGATATTTATTTATTAATGTATACTGGCCCCCAAAACTGCAAATTGAAGAAATTATTGATACATAAAGAATTATATATATCATGTGTTGGTCCATGAGGTAATTATGAAAAACATATAACCAAGCAAATCCCGGCGGTACCTACATTTTTCGCTTATTTAAATTAATAAATACTTGGTTATATGTTTTTCATTATTGATACATTTATAAACACTGTCAACACGGGTTTGGCCGGTATGGAGAAAGTAATTATTTGTGGCGACTTTAACTGCAGAATAGGTACTTTAAACAATGTGAATGAGGAGATGCTGGAGGAGAGTTGTTTGGAGGAGATTAGACTAGTCAGGGACACATTTTTGGATAGAAGGGGAAAGTTATTGGTGGAAACAATGGAGTTCTTGGGAATGGTGGTTTGCAATGGCCGTTCCCCGTCAGATAGACCAGCTCAATACACCTTCAACTCTTCACGAGGGAAGAGTACCATCGATCTTTCTTGGATTAGTTATGGTCTTACAAGGATTATTAGAGATTTTTCGGTCCATGGTTTCTCGCTCTTGACTGACCATAGCTTGTGCTCTTTGGCGCTTGATGTTCGGGTTATGGATGCTCCGGCCTGTGCTAATGACAACATTAGTTCTAAAACCAAAATAGTGTGGAGTGAGGCATTGAGGGTTGCTTTTCAGGGAAGTTTATCTTTGAGGAGCCAAATTTATTATCACAGCTCCAACAGTCAAGAACTATATATTAATCTAAAAGATGCCATTTTACAAAGCTGTAAAGAATGTGAGATTATTAAAACAATAAAACCTCATAACGGCCGTCTGGGAGCCAGCCACAGGAACCCATGGTATGACAGGGAATGCATTTTCCTAAAAAGGCAATGCAGAAATGCTGAGAGAGCTTACAACCGGACAAGAACAGATGACAATAACAACTGCTATTTGGAACTAAGAAGAGAATACAGAATCTTGCTAAGGAAAAAGAAAAAAGAATTTCAAAGCCGAATCTTTGAAAATTTATACAATGTGAAAAATACGTCTGAATTCTGGAAGACAATTAACAAATTTAAAGGGTCTAATTATGTTGACATTAAAATAGGTATTCCTGAATGGATGGAATATTTTGAAAAAGGTTTACCCTATCAAGTGCAAGATTAACGTCTCGTTCCATGGAGTTTGCTGCCCATACATGGATGTTCCAATATTACTCTCAGAATTACAAAATGCAATCCATAAAACTAAGAATGGCAAATCACCAGGAATGGATTTGATTCCGAACGAAATTTTTAAAAATCTTTCTCCGGAGTGGGAACACTACCTCTTGAACATGTTTAATAATATTCTCGAACACGAAGATATCCCTAAGCTCTGGTCTGAGATCGAATTATTTCTGATTTTTAAAAAGGGAGATAGAAGAGATCCTTCTAATTATAGAGGTATCGCCCTGCTGAACACAATCACAAAGTTGTTCACTTCAATCTTGGAGAGAAGAATGGCAATATGGATAGAAGAAAACGAAATTATTCCAGAGGAACAGGCGGGCTTCAGGAGAGGAAGAGGCTGCAGAGACCAAATATTTAGTTTGAGTTCTCTCATCGCTATTAATACTAGACTCCCTAGAAGAGCTGTTTGGGCCGTCTTCATTGATTTGAGAAGAGCTTTTGACTCACTAAATCATGAAAAGCTGTGGATGAAATTGTACCACTTGGGACTCAGTCCAAAAACAGTTCGTATACTGAGAACACTCTACGAAAGCGCGACTATGAGAATAAAAATCAACAACAAGCGTAGTGACCGGATAGGGATAACTAGTGGGGTGTTGCAGGGTGAAACGCTAAGCCCTACTTTTTCTCTTTACATCAGCGACATAGTGAGCTTTTTCCGTGATCGTGAAGTGAGAGGCTTGAGCGCCACGAACTTGAGGGAGGTGTTTATACTTCTTTTTGCCGACGATATGGTCATCTTGGGGGATACCTACATCGATGTGAAAAGGAAACTTCAAATCTTCCAGGAATACTTGAGAACCAACGATTTGGTTCTCAACCCCTCAAAAACAAAGATGGTGTGTTTCTCCAAGGGAAGAAAAAGAATAATTAACCCAATAAAATGGGGAGATGATATTATGGAACAGGCTCCGACGTATACTTACCTCGGTGTCAGATTTTCATCTTCGGGTAAATTTGGACTTGCGGCGGAGGCGGCTGTGTCGAGGGCCAGACTGGCACTGGGAAGAGTGTTTGAGATCCTGACAAGAAGCAAAAACCCAAGCTGGGAGTGTTCAAGGAGACTATATGATTCGGTAGTGGCTGCAACATTGCTATACGGTTCGGAAATCTGGGGTCCGGGATACTTGGACTTGATCGAAAAAGTTAATGTTGAATACATTAAAAGATATTTTGGATGGCCAAGGAACACTCCTGGTCATTTCGTCCGGGCCGAGGCGAACCGTGACCATATTAGTGTCCAAATTTTTGAGAAAATGATAAAGTGGTGGATGAAACTACTAGAGATGCCCGACTCCAGAATCCCGAAATTATGTTTTACCAGGATGAAACAACTTGAAATGAATAGGGACAACAAACATAATGTGAGCTGGGTCTCTCATCTTAAGGACATGCTCCAGACAATAGGACAGGAAAGTTTATTGCTGGAAGAATCACCAAGAAGAATAAGAGAAGTGGTCCCCCAACTTGTTGAAGCGTGGCGAAGAGCAAGGAGAGAGGAAGACATGAGCCGAATATCGAATTCTAAATATAATCCTATATACCGGAAGATTATGCCTGAAGCAGATGCCGAATCTTACCTGTATCTTAGAAGCAGCCTGGATAAGACGAGAGTCATAAGTCAGATAAGGATATCGGGTTCTCGAATGGTTTCTTTCTGGACTGGGGGTTGCGGATACAGAATTGACACAAACGTAGTATGTACAATGTGCAACCTATTTGAAGAGGAGTCCTTGCCTCACATCTTCCTCAGGTGTCCAATGTATGGGGACATAAGGAGGCAATACCTGCCCAAGTATTTGAGTGACATCTCTGAGGGGGAAGATTTTCTTAATCTAATAATAATAAAAGACATTGAAAAACTTAACAACATTTATTTTTTTATAAAAAGTGCTCTTAAAACTAGAACATTTGTTTTGGAATTGTCCGAAGATTTAAATTAACAATAATTGTGTATTTATTTTAGTTATTTGTTTTTTGTTTTTTTGTTTTTTGTAACCACTCAGCTCCATTTGTAAAACAAACACTGTTGAACAAATAAATTTAAAATAAAAAAAAAAATAAAAAAAAATAAAAAATACCTCTTAAGACAGAAGAGTTATTCAAGCCGATAAACTTTTTCGTGCACGCCCTAGGGCAAGAAAAAAATCTTTGCACGAAAAAGTTTATCGGCTTGAATAACTCTTCTGTCTTAAGAGGTATAATTATGGGGAATATACGGTTAGAAAGAATGAGTTTTCAGCTAAAGATTTCACCATTTATTTTTTTCCTATCATTTTATTTTACCGCGCTGCGGTAAATTCTAATTTGAAAGTTTAAACTCCTGTAGATTCCGAACGGCTAATCAGATCAGACTAAATGGGATGTCATTTGGTGCAGAAAGAAAACCTCTAATAGAATAAATAAAAAAATCCCGAGTAATTAACTCCAAAATTGGTTTTTTCTCGAAAAACCTCATTTTTTAGGCAAAAAAATATCGAAAAATAGCCTTACTTGTGCAACGGATAGCTACTTGACCATAAAAGCTACATTAAATCTAAATATATTTTTAGAAAGAGCGGTTCAATACCCCCGGACTTTTTTTCTTATTTTTGATATGACGTCATTTTACCGCATGAGAGCACTTGGCGGGACTTTTTTTCAATAGTATTAATTGATTCTCCATCGATTAAAAAACCGTTATCGGCATAAAATTTGACGTAGAATGCGATGGTTATAATAAAAATGCAATACAGTTGGGGCCCCATTGTTAAAAATCGATTTAAAGATTTCAATTGTTGATAACAATGTGAAATCTTTAATAAATTTTGGTGGAATAATTTTTTTTCTTAAAGCTCACTCTTTTAGCTTTAAAATGGTAAAAGAAGTTTTTTTCTAGCTCAAATAGAACCAGAGTTATGAATTTTTAAAAGTGAGCGTCTAAGCAGAAAATCATCAAATTTTCACATTTTCGACCCTCGATATTTCCCAAAATATTAAAGAAAAAAAGAAAATCCTCGCGGATGGCTATCTTTTTTTTCGTTATAGAACCCGTAAAAAAAATTTCAGCCAAATCAAAAACATGTCGGTCAGAAAGTGTTCGGTTTGTAAAAGAATCACCCATATACAGGGCCGTGCTTAGGGGAGGGGGGCCTTTGCCCAGGGCGCAAATTTTGAAGGGGCTCAAGTGCAGATGAATCTTTGAATGCTAATATGCGTTACATTATTGTGACAATGTAAAAAATATTTTGTTATATGTGCAATGTGTTAGGTACGGCAACTGATCAGCCGAGAAAAATGTGATAAATTTGAGAATTTCGATTATCGTCTGCCGTATTTAGCAAAGTAAATGAGATCTCAAATTTATGTGAAATTGTATTTTTATTTTTTGAAATAAATATTCCTCTTCTTTAATGTTAGTTGTTGGTTTCATGTTTATTTGTGTCTCAAAGAAATATCTATATATAATAATTACGGAATGTCCGTATGTCTGTCCGTCTGTCACGCTCTGTTTGACCAACTTCCCGTTGGAATTTTGAAACGAAATTTTGCAGTCTTATAGAGGACGTTATAGAGAGTCCCGGAAAAATACTCGGGTCCCGAAATTCCTATAACTTTTTGAGTTTTTTTTTTTTTTTTTTTTTTTTTTTTTTAAACCCTTTTCGGCTACAGAGGCCATTTAGGGGTTATTTATTTATTGTTTCATAATTAAGAAAAGGCGAGAGACCGCCGCAGGCAGGCCCGAGCCAGCTGGCGGGGGGTCCAGGGGGCGTAGCCCCCCTAGCTAGACGCGAAGCCCGCCGAAGGCGGGCGGCGCGGCAGGTAAAATATATATATATTTATATATATAAATATATAATTATTTTATTTTATTTTAAGTTATTTATTATTTACGATTTTTTATTTTTATATTTCTTTTAGACACAAATGGATAAACATTGTAAAACCAAAAACAACATTTTATTTATAAATTATAAGAAATATTTTCACTATCGGGTTTTTTCTACTTCCTGGGGGTTGGGAAAGTGAAGAACGCCGAGTGAGGGGGGTGGGGTAAGAATTTCCCCAATAAAAAAATTTAGTTTAATTAAAATAAGATATCCAGAAATTGAAATTTAGAAGAAAATCGAATGAATGAAAACAAGCAAATTTAAAGACATTAAGTCTTAAGAAGTGTAATTTTGGAGCAAAATTAGGTTTGCGTGTTTGGGCCGAAAGGGTTAGGTCTGCTTCGCGATACAATTGGCCCTGGACCACAGTCTGAATGAACTGAGGTCCAAAACCAACTGGCTGAAAGATTTAATTGTAAAGATATTTTAGGTATAATTCTGGGTAGCTCAGTGGGAGTGGCTTCGCTGCGAAATTCCCTGGAAGGACACCAAATTAGTCCTATCATGCAATTTAGAAAAAAACAGGGCTAGAGAGAGACCTGGTTGAGAGGAGAAAGAAAAGTAAAAAAATTTGAGACGCATGTATGTATAATTGCCAAAGAAATGTTCCACAATACAACAAAGAACTTTGAAAGGTAGATTATTAAAGATAATGAAAACTTTGATTGAGAAATGGAAACTAAGAATTTTCTTTTTCTTTTATTTACAAAATTAGCTAAATTTTCTAGTATTAATTGCCTTTTGGCTTATGGTAGATTGAATAATAAGCACAACAAAAATTCTAATGTATAGATTAATTAAGGAATTCTATTATTATAGAAGATATGACTAATGAATGAAATTCATATCGATATTGGAATGAGTTTTCTCTATTTATTTTAATGTTTTATTTTATATATATATATTGTTTTATTACTTTAAAGATTATGTTCAAGAAATTATTTCTATAGATATTGATTTTTTTATGATTAAATATTGTTTTAATTAAGTTAATTTGATCGATCATAAATGTGACTTAATAAAAATAAGGTACCTTGTTTAATCTACACTGCACACGATTGATGGACACAGGGGGGGAAGGGTACTTGCGAAATTCTGATGCTGGACGACCACGACGATGACCAGCCTGGAAGCAGTCGCCAACTCCTCAGATGCAAGGCCCGAGGCAGTCAGGAGTTTCTTTGCTGGTGATAATTGTAGTTGAGCTCTCTTTCTTGATGATAAGAGAGAGATGAGAGGTGGGGTGGCCTTCCCGCACCAACTCTTGTTAATAGTAGAGACGCTGATATATAAGTAAAAAAACAGTTGGAGCAGCTACGATGCAATATATAGTTGTTATCAGCTCGAGCGGGTAAGAAGCAATTGTCGATAGTGAACAGTTTGAAGAACCGGGGTGCAATAATATATAGTTGTTTTCGGTTTGAGAAGCCGTCGTGCAGTTGTATATCTCCGGGCGAGCAGTTGAAAGCGTGCTCCCCGCGAATGCTGACGTCACCAGCCCTTGCCTCCTGATTGGGTCTCCAGACGACGGGAGGGGGAGGGGGGTGTGGTGAGAATTTCCTTCCGTGGATTTGGTCACGTACTCATTTAGAATAATACATTTTTAAATACAATTTTTAATACAATTTAATTTTATTTAAAGAAACAAATAATAAAGAAATATAAAAAAAATATTTGCATTCATAATAAATTTCCAATAGAAGAAAAAGAAAAACGTAATAGCAATGAGGCAATTATTAAATGAAGAATTCAATTAAAGTTTTCCTGATTAATTATAAAAAAAGAGTTAATTTGCTTGAATAAAATATAAGTTGCCCAAAAGGGGCTTATCCCTTCACATCACATAGTGGAATTTTATTGGCAGGGCCGGCGCAAGCTATTCTGCCGCCCTAGGCAAGATATTTTTTTGCGCCCCTCCCCCCCCAAAAAACTTTAAAAATTTAATTTGCCGCCCCTCCTTAAAATTTTCCATGATCTCAAAAATTTTTCTGCGAAAAAAATTTTTTTTTTTTTTCGTAAAACCAAAATTTTTCCCCGCCCGAAAAATTTTTTTTACCTTTTTTTACAGACACAAAATTTTTGCCGCCCGCGGAACCAAAATTTTTCCCGTGTGCCGCACGCGGAACATTTCCTCTTGCACCGAACCAAAAATTTTTTTTTCCCTTTTTTGCCCCCCTCTCCAGGTTGCCGCCCTAGGCGGCCGCCTAGTTTGCCTAGTGGACGCGCCGCCCCTGTTTATTGGTTAATATTTAAATGAAAATAAAAATTGATAAAAATTATATTTAAAAAATCTGATGTGACTGGCGCACAGCACACAACTTTCTCTTACCTTCGGTAATCGAAAGTTGTGTACTGTGCTTGTCTCACCAGATTTTTTGTGTCGACATGTATTTAGTTTCCGACAGTAGGGTACATTCGATTTTCAAGATGTAAAAATTTATAAGTATGCGAAAATATTTATATTTTGTTACCATGGCAACCATTTCTCCTATCTTTTCTATGGAGTACAAGAGTAAAGTGGTCTTCAGAAGATTTCAATCACAAAATGAGAATATACATTTTAAAGAGCATCTAAAAAATAATTGATTTTTGAATTTTAAAAAAAATCGTTGGAGCAAATTTAGAGAAAATCGAAAAAAACTGAAAAAGTGAATCAGTAAAGTACTAGTACTCTTTGGTCGATTTTGGTCAAAAGCTTCGTGTCACGTCTCAGGGGGGTGCCTAACTTAAATATAAAATTTCAATTTCCTAGCTCGTTTCCTTCTTGAGATATTTTGTTCACAGACACACACACACACACACACACACACAGACAGACAGACAGACAGGCCATTGCGCATAAACAACTTTTTTGGATTCAGGGGACCTCAAAACGTGTATATCCATCAAAATCTCGACATCGAATTTTTGACATGAATCCAATACTTTCTCTCTCTATATATATTAACATATATATAGAGGTAAGAGAAAGTAAAAATATACAAATTAAAAATATTTATATTCTTTTATTTCCTTCATAAACCTAACCAAATATATAGAGGAAAGTACCCAAATTCGGACCCCCATTTTGTTTTTATTATTAATTAAATGCTTTTATTTAACTTACTCTTTCAAGGTCACCAAATTTATGGCTTTGTTAAGGACACTTCCCGATGAGCTAGAGGTGTGAAATTTGAGATTTAAGAGTCATTTTTGATGATGCAAATTGTGAGTTTGGTTTTACCAAAATGGACCAAACTAATGTGGTACTTTATTTGAAACCCTTCGTGAATTAATGTAATTTCAAAAGACTTCCCGATGGGCTAGAGGTGTGAAATGTAATACTTAAGAGTCATTTTTGATGACGCCACTATATGGTGGTTTTGATCAAAATAGGCCAAACTAATGTGGTACTTTATTTGAAACCCTTCGTGAATTAATGTAATTTCAAAAGACTTCCCGATGGGCTAGAGGTGTGAAATGTAATACTTAAGAGTCATTTTTGATGACGCCACTATATGGTGGTTTTGATCAAAATAGACCAAACTAATGTGGTACTTTATTTGAAACCCTTCGCAAATTAATGTAATTTCAAAAGACTTCCCGATGGGCTAGAGGTGTGAAATGTAATACTTAAGAGTCATTTTTGATGACGCCACTATATGGTGGTTTTGATCAAAATAGACCAACCTAATGTGGTACTTTATTTGAAACCCTTCGCGAATTAATGTAATTTCAAAAGACTTCCCGATGGGCTAAAGGTGTGAAATGTAATAGTTAAGAGTCATTTTTGATGACGCCACTATATGGTGGTTTTGATCAAAATAGACCAAACTAATGTGGTACTTTATTTAAAGCCTCACGCAAATAAGGCCCTATTAACTATAGTTTTGAATTTTGATATTTACGAATCATTTTTTTATGATAATGAATAATTTTTCAATTGAACCAAATCAATGCAGGCCAAACTAATGTGGTACTTTATCATATTGATGATTTTTGATAAGACTAAAAGACTAAAAAGCTTAAAATAAAAATAAAATAAAAAAAAGATTTTTAAAAAAATGCTTTTATTTAAATTGAACTAAAAAGAGAGAAATAAGAAAGAAATAATTTAATTGTTCTTGTTAAAATTTTTTAATATTTATGACTTGAAATAAAAGCGTGGGGCGCGAGCCTCGGAATCACTTCGAAGGGCCCCACGCTTTTATTTTAAGTCAAATATTAAAAAATTTTAACAAGAACAATTAAATTATTTCTTTCTTATTTCTCTCTTTTAGTTCAATTTAAATAAAAGCATTTTTTTAAAAATCTTTTTTTTATTTTATTTTTTATAGTATAAAGTATATAAATTATTGAAAAAATCTGTTTTAAAGATATGTAATATTTACTTTACTATGTGATGTACTATTGGTAATTTATTTATGGCAAATATATATGTATAAATTACAGGGGTAACAATTTTTTTTAAAATTTACACTTTGGTGATTTTCAAAAAGGTTGCCTAAACTGGACCCCTGGGTAAAATGACCAAAAACTTAATTTACTGAACTAGGAAAGGGAATAAATCTGAAAAACAATTATAGAACGGTTTGACAAAAAATATATTTTTTTATTTTAACATTTTTTAATGTAAAAATTGAAAATGTGATTGAAAAAAATAAAAATAAAAATAAATGTGAAAATTGAAAAAAAGGAATGTTGAAAATGTGAAAAGTCAAGGTAAATACTTCAACATTGGGTTTTATAAGGGGTAGAAGTTTACATAAAAGTTTTACATAAAACATCACACATTATGTAGGGGGTCCAGTTTAGGCAACTGTTGGGGGTCCGTTTTAGGCACCTCACTTCTGCATTTTCAAAACGCCATATTTGATAAAAAAACATCACATTGGAAATAATTACATGGTCAAATGATTCCTTCAACATTACCATTTAAGAATATATAAGGGTTGAAAGGCTTACCTGTCACTTATAGCGTCCAATTAAAAAAAAACTGAGCACTCACAAAAACTTTAAATTTTGCCAAAACACGTAATGACTAACTGTCAAGTAAACAACTAGAGCAGGTGACGTTAGGGCACTTCTACTTTGTGGTGGAATCTTGCACTAGTATTTACACTGTCTTTCGCTAAGTTTCAGCATTAAACAGAGACAATAACCATGGGGGTCCACATTAGGGCAGGGGTCCGTATTTGGGTACTTTCCTCTATTTATTTTTTGACGTCACTTTTATTCAAAGGGCGCTGAAGGACTAACTTGCCCCGGGGGCTAAATAACCTAGGCACGGCCCTGTATATATATTGTGGGCTCAGGTTCATTTGGTATCCAAATGGCTTAAATAAAATCATCGAACTGCCTAGGGTCCGGACCCGAGACTTTTGGTATACGTGGTTAGCACGCTAACCTCTACACCAAGCCCCGAGGGCGCAATTAAAAAATTCCTTATAATAGTCTAGTTTTTTTTTTTTTATTTCGTTTAGACGCCACTCTTGAACTCCTTTAAATGCAAATGTTCTTATCACCTATAATTATATTTTTCCTTATCAGGTCATTTGATTATTTTCACTTAAACTTTTATTACTAAAGATATTTATTTTTTTTTTAAATATATAATAATGATGATAAGAGGTAACTTTGAAGTGTATTAATATATTTGAAGGTGAGGGCTTTTAAAAGACATTCAAATTAAAATGATGAAGCACGCAATTATTTTCGTTACAATATTAATTTTCTTCATGCTCGTTTATTCACCTGCAATTTCTCAAGAATGCTCACCACTCCTTGGTCATGTCAGTATTTCTAAAAAAGCCTATTTGATCCAAACTATTATATTAACGAAACTATAGAATAAATATTAAGGTGACATTAACCTATTCGAAAGGTATAATGATACCTTACTATTTCGTATTTTTACTTTCTCTTACCTCTATATATGTTTATATTAATATATAGAAAGAGAAATTATTGGATTCGATGTTTTGAGGTTCCCTGAATTCAAATCGGGCAAATTGGACGATTTTTAGCATGATTGAGCTTCCGAATTGAAAGTTTATATTTAGGGTTAAGGTCCGGCGTACGTGGGCCAGATGGAAGGGGCAAAACCCCCCTCGTCCCGCCGAAGGTGTGTTAACGGACAACTATATTAATATATTAATATTAATTTTTATTTTTAGTGTCAAACTAATTCGGATTGTTGTCCTGGTCTGGTTTGTTTCGGCTACGTTGCTAAATGTAGTAAGTTTCTCAGTTTTCTTTATTTTCCAACTTTTTACTTTCTCGTATAGCATAAAAATAAAAAGTATTGTAATCGTCAAAACATTCGACTTCGACCTCCCTTAGTAAAAAAAAAAAATTTGGGAATTATGTCTGGGTGTGTGTGTGTGTGTGTGTGTGTGTGTGGAACAC
This sequence comes from Euborellia annulipes, assembly GCA_023213315.1. Classification (NCBI taxonomy): domain Eukaryota; kingdom Metazoa; phylum Arthropoda; class Insecta; order Dermaptera; family Anisolabididae; genus Euborellia; species Euborellia annulipes. The sequence continues at coordinate 12,995 of JAKCPI010014856.1, read as the reverse complement.
GATTGCTTAAAAACGCAAGCAGCCAGATCGATGAAATTTAGTATATGCTCCTTACACTAAAATTGTAGATTTCTATCAACTTTTAGGGTAAATACGTCACTTGGAAGTAATACTTTACCTCATAAGTTTTTTCAGAAATTTCGAAATTTTCAATTTCTTTGTTATATTATGATAAAATACTCAATTTTAAAAAGTTTTTAATTCTTTGATATTTTTCCGAAAACCTCTGTTGATTCATTTGTTTATATTTTACATGTTTTTTATTAATGACACCTGTCTGATTTTGTTTTGATTTTTCTTTCCAAAATTAACGAAAAATGTCTTTTTCTTCTGTGATTATTTCAAAAACTATTCAGTTTTCGGAAAAATATCAATGAATAAAAACTTTTTAAAATTGAGTATTTTATCATAATATAACAAAGAAATTGAAAATTTCAAAATTTCTGAAAAAACTTATGAGGTAAAGTACTACTTCCAAGTGACGTATTTACTCCAAAAGTTGATAGAAATCTACAATTTTAGTGTAAGGAGCATATACCAAATTTCATCGATCTAGCTACTTTGGTTTTTAAGCAATCGTGTCATGAGGAGGCCATGGCTAACAAGCCGAGGATTACAGAGTCCGAAGTCTCAACACGGCTCGGGTTCGAATCTAACTTGCCGCAAATAATTCAAACATCCTGCCGAACCTCCCACCGTGTTATCACAAAGGGCCTAAGTGTGTTCCCTCTATGGGAACGGCCACTTCAACCTAACCTAAGCAATCGTGTTCACAGACACACACACAAAGAGAAATCACTCCAAAATAATATACGAGAAAGTTTTAGGGAAGTCATTCCCAAATTTCATTTTACTTTTTAACTAGGCTTTTTCCTTTCTGGAAAATTTCTCCCCCCCCCCCCCTTCCCCTTCGCCCTTTTCTCTCTATATCTCGGAAACTATTGACGATAGAAAAAAAGATAATAAGCCTAATTTTCTAGTAAATTTTATCTACTATATTTTAGTATAGGTAATTTTGAGAAAAATCCAATAGTTTTCGAGATTATTAAAATAGTTTATGTTTTTTGATGACTCCTAATTTCGAATTTCTTTTTTAGTGTTTCGTGAAGTTCCTTGAAGATGGATTAGGCCTATATTCTATATATTAAAGAAGTGAATAGATCTGAATATAGTAAATAAATGTTTTGTATTTTATAAATCAAAATGCCTTCTTTTATTCATTTATCCTATTCTGGAGCGTCCTTTTTGAATTTCATTTAAATACTTATAAATCCGTTAGCTTAAAAATAAAAATATTTTATTATTTATTACCACGCTAGGCCCTGGCGGGCGGCGCACAGTGGGCCAAGAAACAAATTTAGGGCGCCAAAATTCTGATTTTTGGCTTAGAGGGGTTTTTTGAACCGCCGAGTCCATTTTTGGACTTATTTTTGCGAAAAAACCAAATGGGGTACCAGGGAGAAGGGGCAAATTTCAAAATTTTGGAATTTTTCGTGTGGGGTATCAAAATATATGTTCTTTGAGACGCTGAGTCCATTTTTGGCCACATTTTCGCAAAAAAAATGTGACCAAAGAAGGGGAGCAAATCTTTCATTTTGGAATTTTGTGGGGTGATTGAAATGCGTCTTTTTTTAAAGTGATGAGTTCATTTATTGAGTAATGCGCACATAGAAATATTTTAAACATAGTCTGAGTCAGATGCACTGTCGATGATAAATTTATTTTCAATTTTAGTTCTCTCAAATGAGCAAACAAATTGCGATGCGTGATCTTACTCTGTGAAGTCATTCCTGTTATGAATACAAATATAAAATTAGGGTCCGACCGAAACAAGATTTTCAGCAGAAACCGAAACCGAATTCGGCCTCAATCTTAGTTTCGGCCGAAACCGAAACGGATACTTGTATTCCCTATACAAAATACATATCATTTTACTTTTCTTTTTTTTTTTTGAAATTTTTTTCGCCCTGGCCGAAACCGTAACCGAAACCAAATATTCGGTCGGTTCCCAATCAAAATACAAAAAGGAATCAAATTATTATTTTAGCAAGTCATGTAACTGAATTTCAACAATAAAAATCATGATCGCAGGAAGAATTAGAATTTACACAATAGTAATCACAAATTTAGTGGTATAAATCACATTTTAAGGATTTGGGGAGAAAATGGGAGAAATGTACGAGATGTAGGTGATAGTATGGGCTTTAAGGAACAACTTTTATTTGAAAAGTTTTTATGGGCAATGGAGGGAAATTTTTGTAACACTACATACTGTATAGCCAGTTCAAAGGGACAAAAAAGTACTTACTTCAACTGCAAATTTTCAAACTACCAATTAAATTATAGTAATGAACGAGCACAGATTCGTATTCAGGATGAAAAATTCAATAGGACACCATGTTTATTAATTTGAATACACTGGAACAAGTCACCGTAACACGCGCTTGAAAAACACATACAAATTGCTGTCAATAACCGCCACTTTATCGCGTCTTCAAAGCAACGAGATGTACTTCGGGCGAGTTGACATTGCGGTACTAGAAGCTTTCAAGGTCATAGTACATCAGGTCATAGCTAGTTTGTCTCTCTGGTGCATTTCGTTTTTTAGATTTTTGGCGCCCTAAATTTGTTTCTTGGCCCACTGTGCGGCGTCTCTAAATGGTATTAGTAGCTGTCCTCGTCCCTGGTGGCGAGGTTGCGACTCGATCCTGTTCCCTCGGTTCTTTCTGCGTCCATCAACTCTACTACCCTCTGACCACCTTCCACATTTACTCATTAGCGTACCACGTGACGTGTCATTCTAGAAATAACATAATCGAATCTTCAGGTTTCCTGCATGTTATTGTTGCTTTTATCAAATGCCCTACTGAAGTCAAAAAGAACTAGGATGGTCACTTTCCTCTCATAAATCGCTATTCTAATGTTCTAAGAAACATCTAAAAGAGCACTCTGAGTATTATGAAGTTTTCAGACTGGTATGGGTTTGGAAAATTGTTGGAGTTCAAATGTGCCATCAGTTGTTGGTAAACAACTCTTCCAAGCATCTTAAACAGCGAGGGTAATAAAGAAATTGGTCTATTGGCTGGATGCGCGATGGAAGCGCCAACTGGCGGCTGCAATTACGGAGGACTTTGAAATGTCTGGCTGTCATTACGAAGAGTGAATATAGAAACAAATAATTTCAATGAAACATATATTCTATTTGTAAATGTAAATCTACAGTGTCTATAATAACTTTGAGCTTTTTTATTTCCCGTTTAAAATTGCACAATCAATTAATTTCCGGATAGTACACACGGGCTTTCTCATGACTGTTCACGTTTCCAACTTGCTTGTGGAAATTTATAGAATTTGAGATCATTGTTCTTGCAGTTAACTACCTAAATTTCAATAGTAATTAGTTACAGTTGGACCTCCGAAAGTTCCTTGTTTGGCCACGACGGACGCTTGCAGCGATTCGTGGTTCTCCTCCACCTACTTAGCACCCAGCCAATACGAGAAAGTTAAAAGTTGGAATATAAAAAAAATGAGAAACTTGACACATTTAGGGCCGGTTTTTTCATGTTTGGGTAGCAAGTTAACCTATGGGTAGTGTGCAATGCAGAAACCCTCTTCCAGGGAATAAACTCTCTTTTTTTTTTTTTTTTTTATTTTGCCCCTTTAGCTCTCGCCATCGGACTCAAAGAGTTTACATACATAAAAATACATATATAAAAAACAGCATCCAAAATACATTGTAAAAATGACTAGAAATAAGACAATAAGGTATACAAAATAAAGTCAATAATATCAAAACCAAATATAATATACTGTGTGTTTTATAGATTGATTTTTGGGTATTACAAAACTCTAGTACAGCATTGATAATAAACTCTCTTCAGTATTAAGAGTTTTTTGAAGTTTTCTACTTAATAAAGACATAAAATATAAAAATTATTAAAAAAAATCTGGTGTGACTGTCGCACAGCACACAACTTTCTCTTACCTTCGGTAATCGAAAGTTGTGTACTGTGCTTGTCACACCAGATTTTTTGTGTCGACATGTATTTAGTTCCCGGCAGTAGGGAATATTTGAATTCAGATGTAAAATTTATAAGTATGGGAAAATATTTATATTTTGTTACCATGGCAACCATTTCTCCTATCTTTTCTATGGAGTGCAAGAGTAAAGTGTGCTTTAAACAATTTTGAGGGCAAAACGAGAATATACATTTGAAAGAGCATCTAAAAAATAATTGATTTTTGAATTTTAATCAAAATCGTTAGAGCGAATTTTGAGAAAATCGAAAAAAACTGAAAAAGTACATCAGTAAAGTACTAGTACTCTTTGGCCGATTTTGATTAAAAGCTTATTTTTCCGGTCCCGGGGGCTGCCTAACTTAAATATAAAATTTCAACCTCGTAGCTCAATTCCTTCATGCTTAAAATTGAACACACACAGCAACACACACACAGACACACAGACAGACAGACCATGTCGCGAAAATCACTTTTTTGGATTCAGGGGACCTCAAAACGTAAAGATCCATCAAAATCTCGACATCGAATTTTTGACATGAATCCAATACTTTCTCTCTATATATATATTACATATATACATAGGTAAGAGAAAGTAATAAAAATTGAAATTAATTTAAATAAATATTATAAATTAAAATAATTAATTTTAAAAAATTATTTTTTTTACTAAAATTTAAAATTTGAAATGCTTTAGTTGAAGCTTCGTCTCGCCAGAGTGCGCCAGAGGGAGTTTTTTTTTTTTTTTTTTTTTTTATTTAACAATCACGTGGCTTTAAGCCTTCAAGCCATACAGCCATTTTCCATACATTTCATTCTATAAGTTATAAATAAAAATTATGATAATGATAAAAATAATGGTCAGTTAATGTTAAGCAACATTAATGAGATGCATTTTTTATATTAGACATAATTTTAGAAATGGATTGCTCGATGATGTTAATTATATAAGTTTGGATTTGTGGGGATGATATTTCCTTTGAGATAGATGGGCAGTTTGCGACTAGGATCTTATGTAACGAATCTATTATGACCTCTTTCAAAAAATTTACGTTTGCTATATAGTTTGGGCTTTCTATTATTGGGTTTTGAGGAATGTTTAAAATGTTGGAAATATTCTGACTGGGCTTTGGACTGACTATTGTTGAGACCGGCTTAGAAGATTGAGATGTCTCCCCTTTATTATTATTTTTGGAATTGGGATGGGTTTGTGAAAAACTATTGTTAAATGAGTCTTGTTGCACTGGAAGAGCAGGAAATTCTTGAGAGTCATTTAAATTTAGATTAGGACTTGTAATTTTAGCATATGATGCACCTGTTGAAATTCGACTTTTGGCTTCTGAATATGAAATATTTTCCGTGGCCATTAGTGATTTAATATTTCTTTGTATTGAAAATTCAGGGCATTTTTGTATGTCATCGGCTTTATGATTCCCTCGACAATGAAGACAACTTGGGATAATATCTTGGCAGCTACTAGAAGAATGTAAGCCGCCACAGCTACTGCATCTTTCTTTTCCTTTGCAATGGATAGCAACGTGACCGAAACGATAACATTTGCGACATTGAATAATTCTTTGAACATATAACTCCACTTTGCAGACCACACCTAATATTTTAATTTCTGAAGGAAGAGATTGGCCACAAAAAGTTAAGATGAAAACCGGTGTTGGTACTCGAACAAGAGGGTTTTTGGCGTCTTTTTTATAGACCCTTGAAGCTTTTACAATTTTTAGGATAGATTCTGAAAAATTTAGAACATCCTCTTCCGAGAGAGAATAGTCAATGTTTCTAACTACGCCTTGTTTAAATATTTTTACTTTCTCTTACCTATGTATATGTAATATATATATAAGAGAGAAAGTATTGGTTTCTGTCAAAAATTCGATGTCGAGATTTGATGGATCTTCACGTTTTGAGGTCCCCTGAATCAAAAAATTGGTTTTCGCGACATGGTCTGTCTGGGGTGGGTGGGTGTGTGGGTGGGTGTGTGTGTGTGTGTGTGTGTGTGTCTGTGTTCACTTTTAAGCATGAAGGGTTGAGCTACGAGGTTGAAATTTTATATTTAAGTTAAACACCCCCGGGACCAAATTCAAAATCGGCCAAAAAGGTACTAGTGCACCCCACTGATGTACTTTTTCAGTTTTTTTCGATTTTCTCAAAATTCGCTCTAACGATTTTGATAAAATTCAAAAATCAATTATTTTTTAGATGCTCTTTCAAATGTATATTCTCGTTTGCCCTCAAAATTGTTTGAAGACCACTTTACTCTTGCACTCCATAGAAAAGATAGGAGAAATGGTTGCCATGGTAACAAAATATAAATATTTTCCCATACTTATAAATTTTACATCTGAATTCAAATATTCCCCTACTGCCGGGAACTAAATACATGTCGACACAAAAATCTGGTGTGACAGCACGTACACAACTTTCGATTACCGAAGGTAAGAGAAAGTTGTGTGCTGTGCGACAGTCACACCAGATTTTATAATTTGGAATATAGCAATGGAGTTTATTTTTGGACCAAAATTCATTTTCTATCAGCAAATTTGCTTCTTGAAAAGAGTTTATCACAATCTTTACTTTTTTCTTGTCTATTGCGTGAATTGACCTTACATTTTTATACGTAGCAAAATTATTATCTCTGATTAATTTACCAACCTGCATAGGGTGAACATTAACGACTTTATTGTGGCTTTCCACAAGCAAAGTATACGGCCCACTCTCTGAAGAACTATAACGATTGTTACAACATATTTTTTGCATAAGTATTTTCAACAAAATTAATAGATTGGTTCTCATTAGGAAAATTGAGTGAAGATGAATTCTGATTGGGAGGAGTATGATAACTGATTGTGTTATTAACTAATGGAGACTGAATTAATGAAGGGGTTAAGTTGAGAAGGCGGATTTACTTTTTAAAGACTGACCGTTATTTTTTACAATTTTTCGTTCATTTGAGATAGTATACTGCTTTTCTTCATTCTTCCTCTTCATATTCGATTGAGTTTCCATACTGCTTCCAGTTGCTTCGTTAGTAATTTCGGAGTCATCATTCATTTCGCTACTATTCAAGGCATTAGCAATACGTAGTAGATGGTCTTCCTCGTCGAGATTATCAAAACACCAATCGGTACTATTAATTTCTTGAGGGGGACACCATTGGGGCCCAATTTATCACCCCAAAGCGTAAGGAGACTCTCCACTTAAAAATATAAATTTATGCCCCTCAAATATATAAAAAAACTGAGATAATTTTTAAAAATTTATCAGGAGAGAAAAATTTTTATATTTATATTTATCACGGCCAATTGGACTCGACTCCAGAGGAGTTGGCCAACCCTCGAACATAGTTTCAACTTTGATATTAGAATATATTCAAATAATCATCTTCAACACCTTGCCAAATATCCTAGAAATATAATCCTGACGGACATAAAATGAAAAAATAACAAAAAAAGAGGATAGAATGAAGAATGCCTATGTTATTTTTATGCGTGAAGTTAGGATGCTGGTGCCTGTCTTGTGTTTCTAATATCACCCCTTTGCTAAATCGTACCCAGAGCTTTTGGCTCCGACTAATTTAACAGAGAGCTTGGCAAAAAATTCAACATATATACATATACATATACTCCAAGGCTGGGTTATGCAAATGAAAAAACAAATGGCTGCCTCAGTTACCAGTGGACCTAACCTTTTGCATATTGTAAAATAGATCACATCTCATCACGTTATTGTTAAAATAAGTTGAATCAAAATAAAAAAATAACAAATATATCTACTTCTTTTTTAAATAAAATGATGGGATGTCATATATTTTACTATAAGAATAAAATGAAGAGGGTTTCTGCAATACAAAAAACACTTTAACAGACACTTCACTAACTACCCAAACATGAAAAAACCGGCCCTTACTAGCCTAGGCTGCTACAAACCAGACCTGGACAACAATTTAAGTTTTAAAATAAACAGCTGCTAAATGCAATGCTGCCAGTGTCTATATTACGTGAAAAACTGCTCAAGTCAAAAGACATTCGTTTATTATTTTTTAGTAATTAAATCATTAACAAATATAAACTCTGTTAGGTCACAACTAAATTATAATAAAGAATTTATGCATTCAAATTTTTAATTTTACAAAAAAAAAAAAAAAAAAATTTAGATTCTATTATGACTCACTAGGTACTATCCGAACAACCTTAAGTTAAAATAATCAAATGACCTGATAAGGAAAAATATAATTATAGGTTATAAAGAACAAGTAATGAACTTTTACCCCATTTATGTTAAGAATTTTATGAATCATCACAAGAGAGGAAACCCATTTGCGTAGCAGATGGAACAAAATACCAAATTAATTTTAAGGAGCTCAAAAATGGAAAAGTACGAATATAATTTTTTTTTTTTTTAAACATTCACACTCACAATCACACAGTCTTTTCGGCAACTCAGGCCATTTAAGGCTTTAGACGATAACCGTTGTAATTAATATATATATTAGGAACCGACCGAATATTCGGTTTCGGTTACGGTGTCGGCCAGTTTCGGCCAAAAATCATGGTTTCAGCCGTAGTTTCGGTTTCGGCCAAAAAAGTAGCCGAAACTTTCGGCCGGCCGAAACCTGTGTCTGAAAAGATGGGATGAGACTCGCATGCAAAAAACAAAAGGTCAAATGATTTGCACTTGAGGGAGGAGAAAAATTTCAAAAAAAAAAAAAAAAGATAAAATGAAAAAATTTTTTTATAGGAAATACAAGTTTCAGTGTCTTACGGTTTCGGCCGAAACTAAGGTTGAGGCCGAATATTCGTCTGCCGTATTTAGCAAAGTAAATGAGATCTCAAATTTATGTGAAATTGTATTTTTATTTTTTGAATAAATATTCCTCTTCTTTAATGTTAGTTGTTGGTTTCATGTTTATTTGTGTCTCCAAAGAAATATCTATATATAATAATTGCGGAGTGTCCGTCCGTCTGTCCGTCTGTCACGCTCTGTTTGACCAACTTCCCGTTGGAATTTTGAAACGAAGTTTTGCAGTCTTAGGGAGGACGTTATGGAGAGTCCTGGAAAAATACTCGGATTCTGAAATTTCTATAACTTTTTGGAGTTACTGATTCCTAAAGTTACGATTTCTCCCATAGGAAATGTATAGGGAAGCATTTAAGTATTCATTGCAGTTGTGTATTCTTTGAATGTAAACAAATCCTCAAGCAGGCACTGGATTGGAATACCGTAGTAATGGGTCGTTTTGATAACTACCTACCCTAACATTAAAATAGCCTCCCTACGGGAAAGCACATGGTGTGTGATCCTTCAGCATTAAAATAGCTCAAGGACAAACACCATCTAATTTCCCCATAGGTATTTTAAATTAAAGGGTAGGTAGGGTTATCAAAACGACCCCATAATAATTTTCCTTTCATAATTAAGAAAAGGCGAGGGCCCGCCACGGGCGAGCCCGAGCTAGCTGGTAGGGGTCCAGGGGGCGTAGCCCCCCCTTTTAGCTAGACGCGAAGCCCACCGAGGCGGGCGGCGCATCAAGTAAAATATATATAGGGTAAAGTATACAGTGGTTGGCCCCCGTACTGTGATTGGCCCCTACGGCTTTAAACTTATAAAATAAGAAATATAATGGATAAATGAGTTTTGAAAAAACTTGTAAATAACATGGAATTTATGCTTGCTTCTGATAGCAACATCATTTTGAGTTTTATAAAACTCTTTTAGCTGAAAAAATAAACTTTGTCTGAGAAGTCATCTTTCTAAGAGAAACATAAAGAAAATGGTAAGAACACTATGCCCAAATAATAAGCTTTATAAGCCCAAATGACCGATTATTTTACCCATTTTAAAATTAATAAAACACCTTAATTATTAAGTTTTTAAAGATTTTGGTAGGGTACAATAACGTCTTGGAAATTTTTAAGGCCTAAATGCCTGGGGCCAATAACTGTGACCCACATCATAAGGAGATATAGTGATTGGCCCGGGGGCCAATCACTGTAAATACACTGTAGTGAAAGTTGACTGTTTTTTTTTTTTTTTTTTTTTTAAATAACATTCACACTTTTTTCTCATTCGCACTCACACTCACACACACATTCACACAGTCTTTTCGGCAACTTAGGCCATTTAAGACTTTGACGATAACCGTTGTAATATATATTATTTATTGTGGGTTCAGGCATTTCTATTTAAGCCATCTGGTGTTGACTGTTTTTTACTGTTGCTTATGCCTCTTGGGAATGACATATTAAAATCTTGGTTAGAAAAAATGACACCTTACAGTTGTTGACCCCCGGGCCAATAACTATGGGGGCCAATCACTGTATTGTAACGAATATTTTAAAAATTTGAATGAGAATAGTTTATTCGTAATTTTAATTTGCCACAAATGAACATGCAGAGTTGGTTCCCGGAAAAATCCTTGATATCAATGAAAATGAAGCAGCCGTGTCATTATTGACCAAATGTGGGCGTTTATGGAAGTGGCCCGAGAGGCCAGACATTTTAAATTATAGATGAGATATAGTTGTTGGTCACATAAACGTACCGAAAAAAACGTGTAATCAGTTCCAGGGGAATTCTAGAAATAATTCAATTAATTAATCTACTCTAATTTTGTCATATCTGCTACATTACTTTCAATAAACGTTTTTTTACTTTCTCTTACCATTGTATATATGTAATATATATATAGAGAGGGGGGGGGGAATATTGGATTCATGCCAAAAATCCAATGTCAAGATTTTGATGGATCTTCACGTTTTGAGGTCCCCTGAGTCCAAAAAAGTGGTTTTTCGCGACATGGTCTGTCTGTCTGTGTGTTTGTCTGTCTGTCAACAAAATATCTCAAGAATAAAAAAGCTTGGAGGTTGAAATTTTATATTCAAGTTAGGCACCTCCCTGGCAAGGGCGGATCCAGAGGTGTTTCTCGGGGGGGGGGGGGGGGTAATCTGGTGTGACTGGTCGCACAGCACACTATTTTTCTTAATTTCGGAAATTTAAAGGCGCATTCTGTACTTGCTTGCCAGAATATAAATGCAAAACAAATTTTTAAGTAATAATTTTAAAATTTTACATTGAAAATAACTTTTTTTTCGAAAAAATTACCTCCTTTACCCCCCTTGTATCCGCCCTTGCTCCCTGGGAAGTTTGGGGTTTTATTTTCTCAAACGATTTTGATTAAAATTCAAAAATCAATTATTTGATGCTGCTAACAAAATATAAATATTTTCCCATGTTTATAAATTTGACATCTTGAATTTTAATATATTGGAGGAAATTAATTATATATCGACACAAAAAATCTAGTATGACAAACACAGAACACAACTTTCGGTTATGAAAGTTAAGATAAAGTTGAGTGCTGTGCGACCAGTCACACCAGATTTTTTATTATCTAGGGGTATTTTTTTATCATATTTCCCTTCTAAAAGTATGTTTAAAATGTTTTAGGATGCTAATCAAAATGTGCTTGTGGCGAGGGGGCCAATGACTGTAGAAAGAAAAACCAATAACTGTATCAGGGGGCCAATAACTATGTTTTTGAAACTCTTTTTGGTTTTTGTGTCTCTAAAAAAAAAACGGCTAGAAAATATTCAATTTTCAGTATCGCGTCAGAATAACTGTAGTTTTAGGATTCCTATAAAAAATTTTCAGGCTGATTGCTTTGTTGGTCTAGAAGAAATTAAGTAGAAAAGAGATAAAAATGCTTAAGGGGGCCAACCACTGTATACTTTACCATATATATTTATATATATAAATATATAATTATTTTATTTTATTTTGGTTATTTATTATTTACGATTTTTTATTTTTATATTTCTTTTAGACACAAATGGATAAACATTGTAAAACCAAAAACAACATTTTATGTTGGATGGACCCCACCAACTGGCTCCGGGTCCGCCGCGCCTTTTCTTAATTATGAAAGAAAATTATTATTACTAACAACTAAGTTTTCCAGTTCAGTGCCTGCTTGAGGATTTGTTTACCTTCATAGAATACACAACTGCAAAGAATACTTAAATATTTCTCTATACATTTCCTATGGGAGAAATCGTAACTTTAAGAATTAATAACTCTAGTTATAGGAATTTCGGGACGAAGTATTTTGCCGGGACTCTCTATAACGTCCTCTATAAGACTGCAAAATTTCGTTTCAAAATTCGAACGGGAAGTTGGTCAAACAGAGCGTGACAGACGGACAGACAGACGGACGGACGGACGGACGGACAGACAGACGGACCTCCTCAATTATTATATATAGATTTTAGAATTATAAGAAATACTAGCCGCACCGCCCGCCTTCGGCGGGCCGCGCACTCTAGCCGGGGGACTACGCCCCCTGGACCCCCACCAGCTGGCTCAGGCCTGCGGCGGACCCTCGCTTTCTTAATTATGAAAAACTGCGTGGCGTCCTGAACGGGGGCTTCCCTCCCCTGGACCCCCCCCTCCAGCTGGCTCGGGTCCGCCTGCCCGGGCCCTCGCCTTCTTAATTATGAAAGAAAATTATTATTATTATTATTTTTTTTTTTTTTTTTTAAACATTCACACTTTTTCTCATTCACACTCACACTCCCTACCCATTTCACACAGTCTTTTCGGCAACTTAGGCCATTTAAGTCTTTGACGATAACCGTTGTAATTAGTATATCAATTTGGGGTTCAGGCATTTCTATTTAAGCCATCTGGTATCCAAATGGCTTAAATAAAATCGTCGGACTGCCTGGGTCCGAACCCGCGACGTTTGGTATAGGAGGGTAGGCACGCTACCTACTACGCCACACCCGGGCAAGAAAATTATTATTACTACGTATTCCAATCCAGAGCCTGCTTGAGGATTTGTTTACATTCATGGAATACACAAATGAAAAAGTCTAAAAATATTCCTCTGTACATTTCCTATGGGAGAAATCGTAACTTTAGGAATTAATAACTCAAAAAGTTATAGGAATTTCGGAACACGAGTATTT
>JAKCPI010014855.1:0-28248 GCA_023213315.1 Euborellia annulipes | reverse complement strand
TAATTAAATATTAATTCGTTTTTTTAGAATAAAATTTGATTAAAAAATCTGGTGTGACTGGTGCATAACTTCTTCTGATTACCTTTTTTAAAGTAATAATTTTATACGAGTGCCATTGGGTGGATACATCCCTACAACCTTCATTTTGGATTGTACCAAATTTTCTAATAAAGAAATTTAATAGATAAAAGTATATTATGCTTGATTTAAAATAAAACTTGATAAATCATTCTTAAAAATAAAAAGAGTAAATTTCTGTTTGCATTAAGATTCCGCATTTTCTTCTTCCTTTGAGGGTGGGAGAAATGGCGCATATTTGAGAAGTATTTATTTAACAGAATGAGAAGATGTTATCTCAGAGAAGGAGGCAAGTCGTTATGGCTAGAAAGGAGGGCTTAAACGTAGGGACGAGAGAGAGAGAGAGAGAGAGTAAATCAGCGTGTAGGGGGCACCGGTATCGGGCCAATGCCCATCCCTACCCACCAGGCAGGAGAGATGCTACTTACTGTAGCTCTCTCTTTCTCTCGAGGGGAGGATTATTTTTATTTCGCAAGTAATTGAAATTTAATCAAGATTTCCAAACGAATTTACAGCATGTTTCAAAGGACATTAAAATAATAACGAAAATCCCCTGACACTTGGAGTATTTACAAGGTGAAATACAGTATATGTAAAAGCAACATTTAACATTGTGAAATAAATAAAAATTCCTTATTGAATGTTATGCAAAATATTACTAACTATATTGTTTGGAATAATACAATTTTTTTGTATATCAGATTATATACAGCAGAGCTGATAAAAATGAGGCCTGCAGCCAACCAGAATTCATGCTGCGACACGGGGATCAGAATTCGCATAAATGTTAACTTTATTGTGCATATCAGCAAAAGAACAGTTTTACCGTACATTACATTACTAGTCGTTAACAAAAAAGAATTAGCTGCGAGATCCAGCAGGAAATATTATTTCTGCTGAAAAGATTGGCCACACCTAATATGCTAGGGGTACAGTATTTTGGGAAGAACTCGAAGTTTCTCATCATTAGAAGGTCTTCTTTGATTTTACTTTTCTATTGGAAAATTAAATCAAAATCAAAAAGAACTATAACTGTAATTAATTTTAGAAGAATGACATGAGAAATCAAAAATAATTGATTGAATTTTAAGACGTTACAGGGCAAATTTGTTATATCATCCCATCTGCAATTGTTGCTACATGAAATAAATGTTTATATGTGATTTTTTTACTTTCTCTTACCTATGTATATATGTAATATATATATATAGAGAGAAAGTATTGGTTTCATGTCAAAAATTCGATGTCGAGATTTTGATGGATCTTCACGTTTTGAGGTCCCCTGAATCCAAAAAAGTGGTTTTCGCGACATGGTCTGTCTGTCTGTGTGTGTGTGTGTGTGTGTGTCTGTGTGTGTTCAATTTTAAGCATGAAGGAATTGAGCTATGAGGCTGAAATTTTATATTTAAGTTAAACACCCCCCGGGACCGACAAAATAAGCTTTTAATCAAAATCGGCCAAAAAGTACTAGTACTTTACTGATGTACTTTTTCAGTTTTTTTCGATTTTCTCAAAATTCGCTCTAACGATTTTGATTAAAATTCAAAAATCAATTATTTTTTAGATGCTCTTTCAAATGTATATTCTCGTTTTGCCCTCAAAATTGTTTGAAGCACACTTTACTCTTGTGCTTCATAGGAAAGATAGGAGAAATAAATGGTTGCCATGGTAACCGAATTTAAATCTTTTTTCTTTTTATTAGATTAAAAATCAATTATTATTTAAACGCCCATTTTTTTTTTTCGGAGAAAACATATTTCTCTCTCTCACAAAACTATCTTCTCTCTTCTACGCGTTTTAAATTTTTACTTTCTCTTACCTCTAAATATGTTAATATATAGAGAGAGAAAGTAATTGTTTCATGTCAAAAATTCGATGTCGAGATTTTGATGGATATACACGTTTTGAGGTTCCCTGAATCCAAAAAAGTGGTTTTCGTGACATGGTCTGTCTGTCTGTGTGTCTGTCTGTGTGTCTGTCTGTGTGTCTGTGTGTGTTCAATTTTAAGCATGAAGGAATTGAGCTAGGAAGTTGAAATTTTATATTTCAGTTAGGCAGCCCCCGGGACCGGAAAAATAAGCTTTTAATCAAAATCGGCCAAAGGGGTACTAGTACTTTTACTGATGTACTTTTTCAGTTTTTTTCAATTTTCTCAAAATTCGCTCTAACGATTTTGATTAAAATTCAAAAATCAATTATTTTTAGATGCTCTTTCAAATGTATATTCTCGTTTTGCCCTCAAAATTGTTTGTAGCACACTTTACTCTTGTGCTTCATAGAAAAGATAGGAGAAATGGTTGCCATGGTAACAAAATATAAATATTTTCCCATACTTATAAATTTTACATCTTGAATTTTAATATATCGGCGGAAACTAAATATATGTCGCCCTCGGGGCATGGCGTAGAGGTTAGCGCGCTAACCTCATATATCCAAACGTCGCGGGTTCGGACCCCAGGCAGTCCGATGATTTTATTTAAGCCAATTGGATACCAAATGGCTTAAATAAGAATGCCTGGACCCCATATATGTATATTTATTAATAACGGATATCGTAAAAAGTCTTATATGGCCTCAGTTGCCGAAAAGACTGTATGAATGTGTGTGTGAGTGTGAGTGTGAATGAGAAAAAAGTGTGAATGTTTTTTTCTAAAAAAAAAAAATATATATGTCGACACGAAAAATCTGGTGTGACAAGCACAGAACACAACTTTCGATTACCGAAGGTAAGAGAAAGTTGTGTGCTGTGCGACAGTCACACCAGATTTTTCTACCTTATCTTCGCATTAATTTCCTATAGGGATTTGTATGTTAATTTCGATTCAAAAGGGGGTCCCCTTTGGAACTTTTTACGCATTTAAAATTTTTTTTTCCAATTCTTATGAAATTTTGTATTTATTTACGAATCTATATTGTGTATAAAATGTCCAAATATAAGATTAAAATTTTGAAAAATAACCATAGTTTATTTCAAGCAATCAACATTTAAAATGCAAGTTTGAAACTAAGGTGCTATGGGAAACTAAATATATCTCGACACAAAAAATCTGGTGTGACCAGCACAGTGCACAACTTTCTCTTACCGAAGGGTAAGAGAAAGTTGTGTGCTGTGCGCCAGTCACACCAGATTTTTTCATTTATAATGACACTGTGTCAATTTTATCTGATGTAATAACGAATCTTTATTTTAACTGCCACAGCCACACTCGTCGGCACAGGATTTAGGTGTGTTGGTTAATTTAAAATCCTGTGCCGACGAGTGTGGCTGTGGCAGTTAAAATACAGGTAAATAAACCTCGTTTCAGAATTGAATAAAAGATTAAAAGTAATAACGAATGTCTCAAAATTTTTTGTGCTTTATTTCTGCTCCTGACTTATTATAATTTCATTATTTCTACCAAAAGAGCCTATTCCATAGACCTGTAAAGACTTCGGGACTTATAAATATACAATGAATAACTCAAAAAATTATAGAGATTTTTGAGAAAAATAATTTACCTGTAACAGGTCTTATCTTTTTGGGGGACATACAACTTCATTTCGAAAAGTTGCTAAAAGAGAGCGTATTGGACATACAAAAGCGAATTATATATATATACATTAGATGTTTATTCTACTTGGTAAAATTATTTTGCCCTTGACCCCATATTTTGTTTCTTCTTGAAAGATATAAAATAACTCTCTCCCAATAAAATGTTTCGAGTGTTAACATCGAGGGAGAAACATATTCTCATTTTATCGTTTGTTTATCGAACGAATAACAGAAATATTCACATCATCATCAAAATATTGATAGAATGTTTGTTATCAGAAGCAGCGTTGCTATTCAAGAGAATCAACTCAGAGAGCAGTGACCCAGACACACAGACACCCTCTATTAAATTCAACCCGTCAGCTATTTCAACTTTTTCTCCCGATATCGGAATGGAAATTTACAGAAACCTTATGTTTAATTAATTTATTTTAACCCTATCTGATCCGTTGAAAATCATAACAAAGTGGGGTTTTTTTGTAACAAAACATATTGGAATTCATTCATAAAAATCTGGTGTGATAGCGCACAGCACACAACTTTCTCTTACCTTCGGTAATCGAAAGTTGTGACCTGTGCTTGTCACACCAGATTTTTTGTGTCGACATGTATTTAGTTTCCGACAGTAGGGTACAATTGTATTCACTATGTAAAATTTATAAGTATGGCAAAATGTTTATATTTTGATACCATGGCAACCATTTCTCCTATCTTTTCTATGGAGTACAAGAGTAAAGTAGTCTTCAGAAGATTTCAATGGCAAAATGAGAATATACATTTTAAAGAGAATCTAAAAAATAATTGATTTTTGAATTTAAAAAAAAATCGTTGGAGCAAATTTTGAGAAAATCGAAAAAAACTGAAAAATTGCATCAGTAAAGTACTAGTACTCTTAGGTCGATTTTGTTCAAAAGCTTCGTGTCACGTCCCATGGGGGTGCCTAACTTAAATATAAAATTTCAACCTCCTAGCTCTTTTCGTTCTTGAGATATTTTGTTCACAGACACACACACAGACACACACACAGACAGACCATGTGGCGAAAACCACTTTTTTGGATTCAGGGGACCTCAAAACGTGAAGATCCATCAAAATCTCGACATCGAATTTTTGACATGAATCCAATACTTTCTCTCTCTATATATATTAACATATATATATAGAGGTAAGAGAAAGTAAAAATTGAATATTTAAAACTACTATATTACAAATTTCAAACATGAAATGAAAAACACATAACCTGTATAGAGGAGACAAGCTGTGGATTACGTAGTCTGAAGTCCCACCACGACTTGGGTTCGAATCCAGCTTGCAGCAAATAATTCAAACATTGCCAAAGTCTTCTCTTAGGGTAGGAAAAAGTCTCACCCACAGACTCAAAGGGCCCAACTTGAGGAGCCCATAATGCCTTAAATGAGAATTACTCTGACTGTGTAACCTGGGATCTGCAAAAGCATGTAGGCCGGAACCCTGAGAAGAGCAATACCTTATAAAATCCATATACAAAATACCCGGTATATGAATTACTTAGGGATGGGGTCTTTCTTGTTGGTTACAAAAAAAAAATACTTCTACTCTCTATTATGAAGATTCTTCTTATTGAATTATACTCTTTTTTGCAGGATCGCTTCGTGCTGATGGTGAATCAAGTAGTCACCTGCAACACGGATCCGAAATCGACATGGACCCCTCAATTGAGATCATGCCGCCAAGTTCAGGTCTCAGAGGTCCTTACTTTGAGCCGAGCGCCTCAAAAAACGTCACTGCACTTGTCGGAAAGACAGCATACCTCAACTGCAGAGTGCGCAACCTCGGAAATCGAACGGTGAGTCTCAATATTAACAGATCAACGCTCTCTGCACCCTCTTTCATATATTGGTTGTTTTATATTTTGGAGTCGCAAGGTCGATAAAAGGAATTGCTAATGATATGGTTGTGGAATGAAACAACAGGATGTATATAGCTACTATAATATATAGTCTACTCCCTGTCTGAAAATAAGAGTTCCATTTGAAAAATTGGGTTTTTTATTTATTAAGAGTAAAAAACGATTCAAGTCCTCTTTGGTGTCCTCGGGATTGGTGTAGTTGGTAGCGCGCCTGCCTTATATACCGGATCCCAGACAGTCCGATGATTTTATCTAAGCCATTTGGATACTAAATGTATGTGTACCTAAATGTAATAATTAGAGACCGGACAAAAAAGCATAAAAAAATGGAAAAATAGTGCTTAAAAAAGCATAAAAAACTTTAAAAAAAAGTTGTTAAATAAGCATAAAAGTTGAAAAAAAGCATCTCATAAGCACCTTCTAGTCATACCAATGGCAGATACAAAGGGGGGGGGGGGGGTAAAGGATGTAATTAATTTTAATATATAATTTTAAAAATTATACTTAAAAATTTTATTTTTATATATATTCTGGTAAACAAGTACAGAATGCAACTTTAAATTAACGAAAGTGTGCGGCCAGTCCCACCAGATTACCCCCCTGTGAGAGTCCGCCGCAGGCCGCCCCAAGTAGGGGGTCCAGGCAGTGGCTGATTAATGCAATTTTGTCGAGGGGGGGCGGTTTTTTTTTTTTTTTTTTTTTTTTTTTTATTTAAGGACTTTGTGGGCATCTATGGCCATTTAGACCCCTTTCCTATTTATTTAAATTGATTGGTAACAAATTCAATTGAAATTAAAAACAGGAAATCATAATTTCTTTAGATTACTAGTTTTTATAACTTGTTGAATTTCTTCTCGGGGGGGGGGGGCGATCGCCCCCCCCCCTCTAATCCGCCCCTGGGTCCAGGGGGCCCGAGCCAGAGTAGGGGAGGGGCGATTTGCGCAGTTGCCGAAGGATTTGCTTTACCTGAACGTTTTTGCTGAATAATGTTTTGAATGATTTTTAAAAATTTTATAGCCCTCGGGCTTGGCGTAGTTGGTAGCGCTCCTGCCTTGTATGCCAATGGTCGAGGGTTCGGATCCCAGGCAGTCCGATGATTTTATTTAAGCCATTTGGATACCAAACTGTTTGAATAAGAATGCCTGGACCATAGGTCTTAAATGGCCTAAGCCGAAAAGCCTGTGTGTATGCCAGGGGCGTATATAGAAATTTTTTTAGGGGGGGGGGCTGAACTCCAAAATTTTTCTGCGGAAAATTTTTTGTAACGAAACTAAATTTTTTCAGCCACTTTTGTTTTTGCGGAACCAAAGTTTTCCGCCCCGCGGAGTTTTTCACTCTGAGGAAAAAAAATTTTTTACAGAACTATATTTTTTTGCACTGCGGGGCCGATCAAACATTTCGGGGGGGGGGGGCGAGATCCCCTAATATTTGTAAAATTTCGGGAGGGGGGCCCTCGGCCCCCGTATGTGTGTGTGAATGGGAAAAAGTGTGTTTTTTAATAAAAAAAAATATATATATACCTGGTAAATATTCGTAAAATAAGTTCAAATAAGCATAAAGGGGAAAATAAGCATGAAAACTCAAAATAAGCAAAAAAAGCATAAACAATGCAGTCTCAATGCACTTAGTTTTTCGTAATTCGTGTACACTGTTAAAAATTTTCGAGCCAGATTCATACACATGTATAGGAAGTCTGTTACACAAACTGTTTATGAATATTCATTTTGGGTATATGAGAAAGGTCATATACCAAAAATGAATTTTCACAAACCCAGATATGAAATTTTTCATATTCGGGTATATGAAAAAATTCATTTTCGGGTATGTGAATAAATTCATTTTTGGTATATGAAATTTAAATTACGGGTATATGAATAAATTCATTTTTGGTATATGAAATTTAAATTACGGGTTTATGAGAAATAATATACTTTTTTGTGAAAAATGAAAGTAGGAGAACTTTTAATTATAGACCACATATTTGTATTAAATATTTATTAAAAATATATAAATACTGTACAAATATATATATTTTTAATAAATATTTAATACAAATATGTGGACTATAATTAAAAATTCTCCTAATAATATATTTCAAACCACAAAAGCTTTAATAAACAAAAATTAAAATCCTTACGAGTTTATACTTTTGAGGGAAAGTGAGTGGTCTAGGTGAAATAATAGTTTTTTTTATTTATTTTATTTTTTATTTATTAAAAAAAAAATTATATTATATTAAAATATACAATTTTACTAAATAATAAAACAAATTAAAGTATTAAAATAATAAATTTGTATCAAAAAATAAATTTTTATACATTTCCAAGTAAATTAAACACAAATACAAATCATTTTAATAATTTAATACAAAAAATATGTCGATTTTCATCTTCTTTGAGAAGTAATAAAGAGTTACATTTCCATTGCAGTATGATTGGAGTTTATTCCCTGGTTGGAGAATTAACTAACCTCACCTGAAAAATGACAAACAATAATTGATTTGAAATTGAGAAAAAAAAAAATTTCAATGAAAAAATTCAAATTCAATACTTACGATTTTGTTAGTAAAATGTTCCTATTTCAATATATTGATTAAATATTTATATTTCATTTTAAATAATAATACACGTTCAATTATCTATGCGTTAAATCAGCTACTTCAAAAACAGAATTTGGTGCCAACCTGGTGCCAACCTAACCAATTTCTTGTATATTTTAAAATTAATTATTTTGGTGAAATTGTTAATTTTAATTTTAATTTCTATAGCTATTTAGTTGAATTACTTTATAAAAATTATTTAATTAGTATGACTTCATAAATATTTAAATAGTTTAGAGCGCGAATTTCAAACCAGAATTTAATCAATATAGATTTTGGAAATGAATTTTAAAAGAATAATTTCAAGTTTCCTTAAAATAATTATAAAATAATATTAATAAAAATTCCTTGAGGTAGTCGAGTTATTTGAGAACGTTTAGACCAGTGATTCTCAACTTGTCGCAAGACACTTTTAAATTTGGCGGCACACAAAGAAAAAGAGAAGTTTAAAAGTTGGTAATTTGTTCATAAACTTTTATATTAATTTTAATTCACATTCTGGGTGTATTAAAATTAAACTACGAAAAGTATGTGAAAAAAAAAGGAAAATTCATATTTTTTTTAAAGCGATACTTATTCATATACTTGTATATTAATTTTAACTCATATCCTAGGTCTATTAAAATTAAACCACCAAAGTTTATGAGATATGAATGAAAATTCATATTTTTTTTTACAGTGTATAATGTGAATCGCCCCTTAATTCTGCCCTTGAAATAATTAAATCAAAAGGATCAGAGGGGGAAGATTACAGGAAAGTAAAGTAGGGTTTGCATAGGACAGTGAAAAGCTTCAAAAACGAGCTCTACGGGGCACTTCTTTATCCCCCCACTTTGTTTTCACTTGAAATTAGATTCATTCATAGGATATGAGAAAGTAAAAAAAAAAATGAATTGAATGTATAGATACTGAATTAATCAAAAATGATTATTTCATTTTTAATTTCTCTTTGGTTGTTATATTCATTGCAAGAGGGCCAACTAATCAGCTGCCAATTGACTACCCTTTCATCGGGTCCAATGAATCAAAACCGATGATTGCTTTTCTTTTTCAATGAACCTCCCCTCTCTATTCGCATATAAACTCCCTCTCTTTTTTGTTTTGAATACCTTTCTGATCATATTTGTTCAAATTGAATGGTTTCATCTGGGAGATTGTTCTTTTGCACGAAACCACAACAACAACAACAAATTTATGTTGCACGTGGCCGGCCTGGGGCACGGGGAGTTATAAAAGAAGACGACGCACAATATGGACCCCGGGGAGGGCGAAACCAAGCTTTATGTCCTGTAAAAAAAAAGTATTATTATTATTATTGTGAGCTCTCTTGGAAAATTATATAAAAAAAAAAAATAATAATAATAAAAGAGGTGATATGAATGTGGCCATCATTAGATGGGATCAATTTTCATGGGAAATTGAAAATTGTTATTCAGTCATGATGAAGGAGAAAAGGAGGGGATGAAGAGATAAATAGCTCCCCTTGTGTCGAAATAACGGCGATGAAATTGCCATTCTATTAGTATAAAAAGATTTTTGTGGTACTCAGAGTTACGAATTATTTATTGACTAGCCGCTACGGTTCGCCCCGTGGTACCCCCTCCAGCTGGCTCAGTCCGTCTGCGGAAGACAGGGGGGGGTAAAGTGGGTAATTACCCCCTCCCCAACCCCCGAGATTTGAAAAAAATATTTTTTTTTTTGAAAGGCAATTAATATAAAATTTTAGAAAATAATTAGAGAGAGAAGGATAGGAAAACAGCAGCCATATTCTGTCGCCGACGTTTCGAGAGCTCATCTTCAGGGTCTATAGTAACAAATTTTATTTGAGTAATTGATCATTTTACAATATAGAGTTGAGTTGGATTTTTTAAGGAGAGTGGACGTGTTTTTCGGTGCTCCGTGAATTTTGATTGATGTGCCTGTCTTTCTTGAATTTTTTATCTTTTTTTTTGCATCACTCTGTGAGGAAGAGTCAGTTCTTTTTAATGGAGAGATCTATTGCTGGTTTCTGCCCCAGGTTCGTAGCCGTTTGGGCATTATAAGTTATTTGATTTGATAATTGAGTGGGAAACGTAAATAGAAGGAAAGGGAAAAACAAAAAAGGGGAAAAGAATAAAAAAGGAAGGAAAAAGTAATTTTTAAGGCAATTGATATACTAATCCAGTTCGAAGGAAAAATTGCTATTTTTGATATAAATTCTACTCTGAATAAATTTTATTTATATAATTATTCAATTCATTTATAAAATAATTCAAGATAGTACATGGGTGGGACTTTGTCTCCAGGGGCCCCCCCTCCTCTTGGTCAGACACTCTGATGGCCCGCTGAGTGTGAAGTAGACCTTTGACCCTGTCCTCTCCCATCCGTCTTGGCTGTCGGGTTGCATATCCCGAGGCGTTGATTGTTTTATATAATATTTAAATGTAATATTAATTCCCTTTTTGTTTTTATAATATATTAAATACTCTTATACATCTGTAGCTGCCTCTTTTTAAATTTTAAATTTTATTTGTAAATCTGCTTATATTTTTGAACTCATTGTTTAACTCAAAAGAGAAAAGAAGGGAAGGAAAATAAATGAATGAGATAGTTTGAAAACAAAAAATAAGAAGAAAAAAGTTGAAAAAAAAAAAAAAATTTATGTAAGTGAACACATCTGGGATTTCAAAAATGTCAGGGGATGAAGGAAAAGAACCCAAGTCTGGAGGAACGCTTGAAAGGTATTTTGTACCTAAAAAAAGGAGCATTGTCCAGGCTAGTCCACCTGATAATATCCAGGAAACAAAGAGAGACAGAGTCAGCAACTTGGATGGCGACTCCAACACTGAACTATTAAATAGAATTTTGAATACCATGGAAAAATATCAGGAAGAGATGAAGAAGGAGATAGGGAGTCTGAGGGAGGAGTTGAGGTCGGAGAGGGAGGAGTATGCTAGGGAGAAGACATTGTTGAGGGGAGAGATAAATGGAATAAAGGAGGAAATGAATTACTACAAGAGGAGAGTGGAGAGACTTGAGGCCAGAGAGAGAGAGAATAATTTAATAGTGAGAGGCTTGAGTGAGCACGACAACGAGAGCACCAAGGAAGCAGTTACTGTTTTTTTTAGAGACCAACTCAAGGTTGGAGACATCCCCTTGAGAGAGGCTCGTCGTCTGGGAAGGAGAGATGGAGCCAGGGATAGACCTATTATGGTGACGCTGTGGAATAGAGAAGATAAATCACTCATATTCCGAAACACTCGAACCCTACGAGGTACTAGCTACTTTGTTCACAACGATCTTTCCAGAGAGGCTAGAGAAAGGAAGCAAAGAAACCTACGAATGATTAAGAAGCTCCGCGAACAGAACAGAGACAATGTGGTAATGCTAAGAGCTGATAAAATATATTTGAATGGTCGCTACTATGTCCTGGAATATGATCATGCCAACAAGGAAGACAAACTGCTTTTGATAACTGACTCAAAAAACGGCGAAGACAGCCAGCCTCAGGTCGCGGAGGTGAATTTGATTTAAACGACGCAAGAACCAGTCACTCAACTTCAGCACAACTCAGGATCGCTTCATGGAACATGGACGGATATAACACACTCTACGAACTGGATCAGGATGAAATAAAATTTTTAGTTGGTCATAAAATTATACTTTTACAAGAAACGTGGTTGACGAGCAAACCTAATCTGCCCACCTTCTTAAGGGATTATAACTGCATATCCTCGGAGGCAATCAGGGATGAAGGTAGAGGAAGGGCGAGCGGAGGTTTGATTACTTTGGTTCACAAGGACTTTAAGAACCTGGAAATTCTAGAGATAAACAGATACTTAACTATGATTCAGCTTGACATTGATGAAGAAAGATATTTATTTATTAATGTATACTGGCCCCCAAAACTGCAAATTGAAGAAATTATTGATACATTTATAAACAGTGTCAACACGGGATTGGCCAGTATAGAGAAAGTAATTATTTGTGGCGACTTTAACTGCAGAATAGGTATTTTAAACAATGTGAATGAGGAGATGCTGGAGGAGAGTTGTTTGGAGGAGATTAGGCTAGTCAGTGACACATTTTTGGACAGAAGGGGAAAGTTATTGGTGGAAACAATGGAGTTCTTGGGAATGGTGGTTTGCAATGGCCGTTCCCCATCGGATAGACCAGCTCAATACACCTTCAACTCTTCACGAGGAAGGAGTACCATCGATCTTTCTTGGATTAGTTATGGTCTTACAAAGATTATTAGAGATTTTTCGGTCCATAGTTTCTCGCTCTTGACTGACCATAGCTTGTGCTCTTTGGCGCTTGATGTTCGGGTTATGGATGCTCCGGCCTGTGCTAATGAGAACATTAGTTCTAAAACAAAAATAGTGTGGAATGAGGCATTGAGGGTTGCTTTTCGGGGCAGTCTGTCTTTGAGGAGCCAAATTTATTATCACAGCTCCAACAGTCAGGAACTATATATTAATTTAAAAGATGCCATTTTACAAAGCTGTAAAGAATGTGAGATTATTAAAACAATAAAACCTCATAACGGCCGTCTGGGTGCCAACCACAGGAACCCATGGTATGACAGGGAATGCATTTTCCTAAAAAGGCAATGCAGAAATGCTGAGAGAGCTTACAACCGGACAAGAACAGATAACAATAACAACTGCTATTTGGAACTAAGAAGAAAATACAGAATCTTGCTAAGGAAAAAGAAAAAGGAATTTCAAAACCGAATCTTTGAAAATTTATACAATGTGAAAAATACGTCTGAATTCTGGAGGACAATTAACAAATTTAAAGGGTCTAATTATGTTGACAATAAAATAGGTATTCCTGAATGGATAGAATATTTTAAAAAAGTTTACCCTATCAAGTGCCAGATTAACGTCTCGTTCCATGGAGTTTGCTGCCCATACATGGATAGTCCAATATTACTCTCAGAATTACAAAATGCAATCCATAGAACTAAGAATGGCAAATCACCAGGAATTGATTTGATTCCCAACGAAATTTTTAAAAATCTTTCCCCGGAGTGGGAACACTACCTCTTGAATATGTTTAATAATATTCTCGAACACGAAGATATCCCTAAGCTCTGGTCTGAGATCGAATTATTTCTGATTTATAAAAAGGGAGATAGAAGAGATCCTTCTAATTATAGAGGTATCGCCCTGCTGAACACAATTACAAAGTTGTTCACTTCAATCTTGGAGAGGCGAATGGCAATATGGATAGAAGAAAACGGAATTATTCCAGAGGAACAGGCGGGCTTCAGGAGAGGAAGAGGCTGCAGAGATCAAATATTTAGTTTGAGTTCTCTCATCGCTATTAATACTAGACTCCCTAGAAGAGCTGTTTGGGCCGTCTTCATTGATTTAAGAAGAGCTTTTGACTCGCTAAATCATGAAAAGCTGTGGATGAAATTGTACTACTTGGGACTCAGTCCAAAAACAGTTCGTATACTGAGAACACTCTATGAAACCGCGACTATGAGAATAAAAATCAACAACAAGCGTAGTGACCGGATAGGGATAACTAGTGGGGTGTTGCAGGGTGAAACGCTAAGCCCTACTTTGTTCTCTCTTTACATCTGCGACATAGTGAGCTTTTTCCGTGATCGTGAGGTGAGAGGCTTGAGCGCCACGAACTTGAAGGAGGTGTTCATACTTCTTTTTGCGGACGATATGGTCATCTTGGGGGATAGCTACATCGATGTGAAAAGGAAACTTCAAATCTTCCAGGAATACTTGAAAACCAACGATTTGGTTCTCAACCCCTCAAAAACAAAGATGGTGTGTTTCTCCAAGGGAAGAAAAAGAATAATTAACCCAATAAAATGGGGAGATGATATTTTGGAACAGGCTTCGACATATACTTACCTCGGTGTCAAATTTTCCTCTTCGGGTAAATTTGGACTCGCGGCGGAGGCGGCTGTGTCGAGGGCCAGACTGGCACTGGGAAGAGTGTTTGAGATTCTGACAAGAAGTAAAAACCCAAGCTGGGAGTGTTCAAGGAGACTATATGATTCGGTAGTGGCTGCAACACTGCTATACGGTTCGGAAGTCTGGGGTCCGGGATACTTGGACTTGATCGAAAAGGTTAATGTTGAATACATTAAAAGATATTTTGGATGGCCAAGGAACACTCCTGGTCATTTTGTCCGAGCCGAGGCGAACCGTGACCATATTAGCGTCCAAGTTTTTGAGAAAATGATAAAGTGGTGGATGAAACTACTAGAGATGCCCGACTCCAGAATCCCGAAATTATGTTTTACCAGGATGAAACAACTTGAAATGAATAAGGACAACAAACATAATGTGAGCTGGGTCTCTCATCTTAAAGACATGCTCCGGACAATAGGACAGGAAAGTTTACTGATGGAAGAATCACCAAGAAGAATAAGAGAAGTAGGCCCCCAACTTGTTGAAGCGTGGCGAAGAGCAAGGAGAGAGGAAGACATGAGCCGAATATCGAATTCTAAATATAATCCTATATACCGGAGGATTATGCCTGAAGCAGATGCTGAATCTTACCTGTATCTTAGGAGCAGCCTGGATAAGACGAGAGTTATAAGTCAGATGAGGATATCAGGTTCGCGAATGGTTTCTTTCTGGACTGGGGGTAGCGGTTACAGAATTGACCCAAACGTTATATGTACAATGTGCAACCTATTTGAAGAGGAGTCCTTGCCTCACATCCTCCTCAGGTGTCCAATTTATGGGAACATAAGAAGGCAATACTTGGCCAACTACATGCGTGACATCTCTGAGGGTGAAAATTTCCTTAATTTACTAACAATAAAAGACATTGAAAAACTTAATAACATTTATTTTTTTATAAAAAGTGCTCTTAAAACTAGAACATTTGTTTTGGAATTGTCCGAAGATTTAAATTAACAATAATTGTGTATACATTATTGAGTATTTATTTTATTTATTTGTATATTTTTTAGTTATTTATTTTTTTTGTAACCACTCAACTCCATTTGTAAAACAAACAATGTTGAACAAATAAATTTTTTTTCAATTCAATTTTTCAATTCAATTCATTTTACAATATATTCGCTCAGGGGCCTCTTTGTGGGTACGTGGATGGCGACCTCGAGCTGCCCGAGCTAGGATAGGCAGTCCTTCAGTTCTTTTAAGTCTATCTCTTCCACAGGCGTCAGACCGTGCGACGGGCCTGCCTGTCCTATTTCTTCTGGTCGCAAAAACGTTTGGTAGGGTTGGAGGGAGAAAGAGTAAGGGGCCGCCGACCCCGCATCGCGGGAATGGGGCGAGGACAGAAGAAGATCATTTTGCAAAATACCTTAATACTTAGCATGAAAACTTACACGAAGAATTGTTAAAAATGAGTACAGATAAAAATTAATTGGGCCGGCGACCTAGGATAAGGGAAAGCGTAGAGGTCCTGGTTCGATTCCAGTGGGTACAATTATGTCCAATCTTAAGGACAAACATATCTCGCAAAATTTCTAACTTAAACGATATATTGACTGGCTAATGAACAATCTATTTGAGAATTGATTGAAAAAATTCCATCCTTTTCAAACAAGGCTCTACCTAGTTAGTCAAAATCAATGCTTACAAATGCTTGATTTATATTTATATATGTATACTTATATTCTGGTAAACAAGTACAGAATGCACCTTTAAATTTCCGAAAGTAAAAAAAGTTGTGTGATTGTGAGACCAGTCACACCAGATCCCCCCCACCGAGAAACTCCTCTGAAACCTCTCTGGACCCTCGTCTTTTCTTAATCAAGTGCAGCAATTTTCTTCTAACACTCTCTCCTATCCGCCCTCGGATCAACCGGTCCTCGGATTAACCGCTCCTAAATCCCCCTAGTTATTTTAAATTACATATATTTATCATACATTATTTTTATTATTAGGGGTTGTCCACATATTACTTAACGCCTCTTTTGACGATTTTCTAGTCCCCCCCCCCCATGTCACAGTTTATCACATACAAACAAACGCCCCTACAAATATTATGTCACAACATGGAACTTCCATCCCCCTTTCCCCCGAATAAAATTACTTATACAAAATTCATATCATTCGACCTTTTTTTTTTTCAAAATATTTTATAAATTTAACTTTGAATTGGCTCTCGGGCTTGGCGTTGTTGGTAGCGCGTCTGTGCCTTGTATACCAATGGTCCGGGGTTCGGATCCCAGGCAGTCCGATGATTTTGATACCAAATGGGTTAAATAAGAATGCCCAAGAACCCCCAAGTATCGTTTAAAGTCTTAAATGGCCTAAGTTGCCGAAAAGACTGTGTATGCGTGTGTGAATGGGAAAAAAGTGTGAGTGTTTTTTATAAAAAAAACAAACTTTGAATTGTTATGTCACACTTAGAGAAACCCCCGGGTCCCCCATGTCACAATTAGTAATGGTTTGTTCAGACCCCCCTCCCTAACGCGTAACGTAATATGTGGACGACACCTTACATATATTATATATAAATTACTTGTTTTTGTATTTTAATTAAACTGTCTGTTGCAACATTGTGTAATATGTTCATTCAGATGGTGCAAAGGGAAGGGGAAGTTTGTTTACTCGCTTGCTTCCCAGTCTATTTTTCTACTACACAGGCTTGAAATCTCTTAAACAAAAATGATCGAGTTACAAAAACGAAAACGTCT
Source organism: Euborellia annulipes (assembly GCA_023213315.1). Classification (NCBI taxonomy): domain Eukaryota; kingdom Metazoa; phylum Arthropoda; class Insecta; order Dermaptera; family Anisolabididae; genus Euborellia; species Euborellia annulipes. Next base: position 11,519 of record JAKCPI010014855.1, on the reverse strand, counting down.
GATCATGGGCGTAACTAGGGGGGTGCCGGGGGGCTGCCTCTCTCCAGAAAGCTCCATGCCCCAAGAAAAATTGAGAAAATATGGTGCTTTCCAGGCTTCCTGGAGGATAGGCGGTCCCATGCCCCCCCCAGCCAAATTCTCTAGTTACGCCCATGCGTCTGATGAACATTATTTAAAAATCAATTTTTCACCGAAACTTCGGATTAACCGGCCAAACGGCTATCCGGGCAGGGTCTCGGTCCTGCCAATCCGATTAAGAGGGGGTCTAAATAAATGTAACCACCCCCCCCCTTGAATTTTATCATATACATTTTTATATTTATTTTTTTTATTACCCCCCCCCTCCCCCTCCCTCTCTTATTCCGACTTGTTCCATTAAATTCATATCTAATTGCAAATTCTTTTTCCTCTCTTTCCTTTCCTTTCCTTTTTTTTTTGCTCTACACTTGTCAACATTAATATTTCCACTTGGCCAATTTTTGATATAGGTCACAACTAGTTATTTCTTCAAATGTCGTGTCTTTTGAGACATTTTCTTTAAATGCAATATTATTATTATTTTCCATTAGAAATTAACGACAAAATCCATTTTGAAAAGGAATTGCTATAAAATTTCAAAGGCAATCGTCAAAACCCTTTACAAAGCATGTCTCCCTTTATTTTTAAAGCTTGCTTTTTTATGATACTCGTATGAACATATCTTTTTTTTTTTGCTTTGTTGCAGGTTAGTATCCAGCGAGTAATCATAAACATTTGCTCCTGTTGTTTACGGCTTGTAAGTAAAATATCGAAATTTATTGATTTTTAAAAACACTACTCACAATTTAAAAGAGAAATTTTTTTTTAGCGTTTATATGAAAAAAAAAATATAGTAAAAAATGAAATAAAATTACATCGGAATCGAACACGGGTCTATGAGGACAAGGAAGGCAAAACTTGTCCCGCTCTTGATTCGATAGTTATATAGAGGGAAAGTTTTGCAACTTAGCAGCCTTTAATTATATAATTAAATTAAATATTTAATTAGAGCTCGATATATTCTATGAAATAACGAAGTATGAAATCTTGAAACGCAATTTTTTTTACGAATAACTTCTGAACTACTGAACGGATTCTCATGAGATTTGCTCCAGACCTAGAGGCTATCGTCCTAATTATCATGGCTGAGTTTCAAAAGTTATGGTTCAGAGAAAGCTGAGAAAAACGTGATTTGCGATAATAAATTACCGCTTCCTGCGGTCCGATTCACTTCTAGTTTTAATATCTTATTAGGCCCACTTAGGACTACAAATTTGTCAAACCTCATCCTAATCCGATAAATAGTTCCAGAGATATAAGGAAAAAATGCCCTCGGGGTTTGGTGTAACTGAAAAAGTGCATCAGAAAAGTACTATTACTTTTGGGCCGATTTTGTTCAAAAGCTTCGTGTCATGTCCCATGGGGGTGCCTAACTTAAATATAAATTTTCAACCTCCTAACTTTTTTCTTTCTTGAGATATTTTGTTCACTGACAGACCATGTCACGAAAACCACTTTTTTGGATTCAGGGGACCTCAAAATGTGAAGATCCATCAAAACCTCGACATCGAATTTATGACATGAATCCAATACTTTCTCTCTATATATATATTAACATATATATAGAGGTAAGAGAAAGTAAAAAAAAAATTGGGGGGGGGGGTTAAATTTTTTAAGATTATAATATTTTTCCCTTATATTATACGTATTCATACATTAGTTCCGGGATGACCGAGCTGGAGTTCGGGGGTTTTTTCTTTTGAAAAAATTGGAAAATACTAAAAAAGTATTATACACCAGTAAAGTAATAGTACTCGAAGTATCCCAAAGACAAAAAGCTAGCTTAATTTAATATTGTTTCTTAAAATTTGAAATAAATCAGTCAGAACTTCCTGCGGTTTGAAAAAATTGGAAAAAATAAAAAAGTACAATCAAGAAGCCGAAGGAACTTTGCAGCCAGATGAAATAAAAAAATATTTTTTAAAAAATAGTCTTTTCTAAAGGATATTACTATTTTTTAAATATATTTTCGCGGCAAGAATTCTCAAGTCAAAAAAAAAATATTTTATTTAATTTTACTTGTAGACGTTTCGGTCGTCTATCACGACATGTTAACAAATATTTACCCTGATGAAGGTCGTGATAGACGACCGAAACGTCTACAAGTAAAAATAAAATAAAATATTTTTTTATTTTTTCTCCTGGCTGCAAAGTTCCTTCGGCTTCCTGATTAAATCTCCACAGAAATAAGACATTAAATTAAAAAAAGTACATCAGAAAAGTACTAGTACTCAAGGTTTACCAAAGACGAGATCAATCGTACTTTATTTTCTATATAGCAAATAGGAAATATTTAAAATTTGAAAGAAATCGTTAAAGTGAATTAAGAGTAATGAGTAATGTGAAAAAAAAATACAAAAAAATACATCAGTAAAGTACTACAGTAGTACCCTGGAAATAGTATATATTTAAAAATCGTTAGAGCCGTTTTCGAGAATTGATGCGCTTACAAACGTACATTGCTCAATTAATAGTATTAGATTTATTAGAGATGATTAGAATATATTGGGCGGGGGAAGTAAAAGCTCTTCGTGTGTGTCTTCACCATATTTTTTTTTTTAGAATAATCTTTAATTCAAATTTAATCCCTAAGGTAAAAAAAAAAGATGTTTTCTCATAAAGTTTTTATAACTAAATAAATGACGTTAATGTTAATAAAAATTAAAGCTTCACTTTGGGTATAAATTAATGGCAGCAGATATTTGAGATGGAAAAGAAGAGGGGAGGGGGAAGGGGGCTATTTCTTTTCCTTATTAAGGACCCAGGTTAAAAATGCATTAGCATTAAAGCCCTTAGAAGATAAAAAAAAAAAAAAAAACAAAGAGAGGAGAGAAAGTGAAATCAGACACTTTGCTCGCTCTGTTTGTCTGTCCGTCTGTCACGCTCTGTTTGATCAATTTCTTAATGGAATTTTGAAATGAAATTTTTCAGTCTTATAGAAGACATTATGGAGAGTTCAGGAAAAATACTCGGGTCCGCAAATTATCAAAATAGGGAGGCGCAAAATATTCCACAAAATGAATTTTCCTATTGGAAACATTCTTGCCTTATGAAAAATTAAAGCCAATTAATTCAAATAATTAAATAATTAAATCTCTCAAATAAAAAATAATAAAAATTGTTATTTAATTAAAAAAATTTTTTTTTTTTTCTTAGAGACAATAGGAATGGGGCTCGGATTGGCTAAATACAGACAGATAGACACTACGCCGTTATACCCCATATATATTCTTTTTTTAATCAAGAATTTTCTATATTCTTATGTATTCAGTAAATATTAAATATTATTGTAAACTTATTTGTGTTCAATAAATAGTAATATATTTCTCGTATAATATTAAATATTTCCTTATATTATATTTTTGTTAGAAAGCATTCGAATTTTTCAAATATATGGAACAAAATGTTAAAAATTAAAAGCCAATAATTAAAAAAACTACTTTTTTTTTTTTTAATTATTACAAGAATGGCCCCGGTAGAACACCATTTGGCCAGCTTCTATTATGGAAAAAAAAAAAACTACTTATTTACCTATTAATATAAAAAAATATTCTTAGAAATAAAAAAAAAAATAGTTGCACACGGCGGGATTCGAACTCGAGATTTCGTGTTTACAAAGAATGAATGCTACCGATCTATCCGTCGCGGCTTTTGCAAATCTTATTGTTAGCAACGGCATAAGGCATGCTGGCAAAATCTTTAGCATTATTTTTTAGACGAACAGTTGAGAAGTGCGTTCTCTCACTTTAACAGAATTTGTTTTTCATTTTTGTATTTAAATTTGTATTGTGTTTGTTGTACCTAGCCAACGAGGACTGGTGCCTCCAAGAGGGTCGTAATAAATGTATTTATTTATTTAAGTACTACACATAAAAAAATTTTCCTTCAAATTGGCGACATGAAGGCTATGCACTCCCCTTGTTCGTTTCTCCATTATATCTATGAAGACGACCGAAACGTCGTTGTGGGTTTGAATAAAAAAAAACAAAAAAAAAAAAAACAGCGGCTGTGCCATTTTATTTTATCCTACTAAATAATTAAAAACGTTTGCATGAAAGAAACGTGGATTGGTAAAAAAAAAAAGATGGGAAAGTTTTGTAATTTCGTTTTTTTTTTTTTTTTTACTGTAAACAACAAACAAGCAAAAAGTCGTATTAAAGCTACCTCAACGATAGTAATTTATCTCACCTATTTTTTTTTTTTAATATTTATTTGTGTTTTGTGATCATAAAATTTAATTTTAATCCTCATTTATTCTCCCTATTTCATTCCGAGTGAATTTTATTTATTTTTTTTTTTTTTTAGGCTCAATGTAATAATAAAGGGTTGGGAGAGAGAGAGGGAGAGCGCTACCCTTTTTTTTTTCGAGTGTTGTAAAAAAAAAATCCAAATATTTAAACACCGTCCGAGTTAACGTGTAATTTATATGGATAATTAAGGAGTGTTGAAATCGAGATTTTTTTTTTTAATTCTTAATGTTAATAAACGTTAACGTTCGTTATGTCTGCCTCGTATCATATTTTCCCATTTATATCAAATACTACCAACTGAAAGTTCATATTTATTGTATAATGTTTGTTTGGGAAGCTTTTTTTTTTCCATATACACTGTATATGTTAATATATTGGATTCATGTCTAGATTTTGATGGAAATAGACGTTTTAATGTCTAAAAAAGAAGGTCCCGCCAGTGGCGTAACGTTTTTTAGCTCCCCCCCCGCAAACTTTTTTCGGGCCCCATTATTAAAAATATATATCTATCAGGGGCGTATATAAGGCGGGGGGCCGAGGGCCCCCCCCCCCCCCCCCGAAATGTTTGCTCGGCCCCGCAGCACGAAAATCCCAGGTTCCGGAAAAGATTGAAATGTTCCGCGAACGGCACATGGGAAAAATTTTGGTTCCGCGGGTGGAAAAAAATTTTGCTTCTTAAAAAAAAAAAAAAGGTAAAACAATTTTACGGACGGGAAAAATTTCTGATTCCGCGAACGGCACATGAAAAAAATTTTGGTTCCGCGAAATCAAAATTTTGGTTCCGCGAAAAACAAAATTTTCGCAGAAAAATTTTTGAGAACAGGCCCCACCCCCGAAAAAAATTTCTATATACGCCCCTGATATCTATATATATAATTCGCTAATGTCCGTCTGTCTGTCACGCTCTATTTAGGCAACTTCCCGTTGGAATTTTGAAATGAAATTTTATATGCATAAAGAGGACCTTCTAGGGATTACAGTAAAATTATTTTCATCCCGAAATTCCTATAACTTTTGGAGTTCTTGATTCTTAAAGTTACGGGGAAGCCCCCTGTCTAGATGTTAAGGCAGGCGTTTTCAAATAGCCCCCCCCCCCTCCTCCATACACAAAAATATTTTTAAAATACCGTATATTCCCTGAACACCGCGGCCCCGGGCCCCTTTCAAAGACAAATTTTCATTAAATTTATTTTTTTATCTACATTTTACCGCCCTGAGAGCCCCGGGTCATATTTAAGGGCTTTGCCGACTCGGGGCCTGCCCCCCCCTCCCCCTAGGTACGCCTCTGTATCTTTTTTTCCTTTTTTTGATGCAATCACTTTGATATCTTCGTTAAGATACAGTTTTTAGGCAGACCGGGCCCGCTGGCCTCCCTAAGGCCCGGGGCCCCTCCGCATCGCGGGGTTTGTATGTTCCCCAAAATAAATAAGCTACGCGGTTGAAATTTTATATTTAACTTAGTACCCTCCCGGATAGTTAAAATAAACTTTTGAATAAAATCAGCCAAAAAATACTACTACTTTAGCCTACTCATGTAATTTTTCAGTTTTTTTTTTTCGATTTTCTCAAATTCGCTGGGACGATTTTGATTTAAATTCAAAAATCAATTATTTTTTAGATGTTCTTTAAAAAGATGTAATTCAGTTGTTTTTTCAAATTCACTTTCCGGCTCTTCCTTCCATAGGGCCATATGGGGATTAGCATGTTAATTTCGATTCAAAAGGGGGTCCCTTTTGGAACTTTTTACCATTAAAATAATTTTTTTCCCAATTCTTATGAAATGTATTTATTTAAGGCGTTCAGGAGTGAGACCAGTCACTCCAGATTTTTTTAATATTAAGATTAGCCTCTATAGGATTATTTATAACGTAAAAAGAGCCATGACATTTTTTTTTTTAATTTGAATAAAATTAAAAAAAAAAACAAAATTAATCCTTAAAGGGAAATGAAATTACAAAGATTTTGTTTTAGATAAATTATATTAATTCAAATTCACTTTAGAAAATTAAAAATACTCTAATAATAATAAAATCTTTTCCGTTATAGTAATAATGCCCATATAGTCTGTTGAAAATTCCACAAAGGGTGGAAAATTAATTTTTTATTTTTTCATTAATATAATTAAGAGATCCTCCTGTTTTATTAGATAGTTGCAATATTGAGTGGTCGAGTGCTTTAGCTTACTATAGTGCAGTCTTTTAATAGCAGATAACAAGGTCTACCATTTATTTTTATTTTTTTTTTAACACACACTTTTTTCCTATTGACACACACATGCGCAAAGACTCGATACAAGACTAAACTATACCGTATTTGTATTAAGGGGTAATAGGACCGAAGGTTACGCATGTTTTTCCCGATAAGATGGCGTAGTGTGTCATAAAAAGTATGCCCAAAAAATCAAGTAATTCAAAAATTTGCCAAGAGATGTCAGAATGGTAGCTAATAATATTTAATGCATTTGGTTGACTTTATAAATGTTATTATATATTATGTATCTTTTATAAAAGCATAAAAATATATAAATATAGGCAAGATATAGGCTAATACTATATCGGCTGTTAGACTAACCTGCCATCTATTGCAAGAATGCTGAACTAATTTGACATTTGATTTTTAAATAAATCATCTAAGCTTATTTTAAAACTTTCTTAATTAATATGTGAAATAATAAATAAATTCATTTTTAAATTTAAAAAAATTAAGATTATTGGGACAGATTGTTTTTTTGTATTTGCTTGATAACAAAAAAATTAATTACGATAATTTTTTAATAAGTCATTAAAAAACTTATAGCTCGATGTCCCAATAATCTCTTATGAATTTAATTTATTTAAAAAAAAACCGCATTGAAAAATTCCTTATAATAGTCTAGTTTTTTTTTAAAAGTACATTTAGACGTCGCTCCTGAACCCCCTTAATATATATATTATTGAGGGTCCAGGCATATTTGGATACCAAATAAAATCATTGGACTGCCTGAAATCCGAACCTGCGACCCTTGGTATAGCCAACAACTACACCAAGACCCGAAGGCGGACTTTTATTTATATTTTACACTATATCGTATATTCTAGTGCAGTAATTTCCATAAAACTTGTCACTTGAGCCCTGATTCCTATGTAATTGAATATTCTCCAAATAATCAATTTTTCATCCAAATCATACCATCTTGGTACAGTGAGCGCCACAATTAAGTCCCCACCTGATATCTAGAGCCTTAAATATATGGTATAGTATATGGTGAAATAATTTTAAATTTCAAAAGATAAAATAATCAGTACCAGATTTTACGTTTTACCTTTTCGAGCATTAAAATTAGTTCACTATACTCCATATACTATACCATATACTTAAGGCTCTAGCTATCAGTTGGGTACTTAATTGTGGCGCTCACTGTACTGAAGGCGCCCCAAGGGCCTGATGTGCTTGAGAGTGGCAACCAAAATACTTCGAAAGTGTTGTCATAATCGATTAATCGGAATAATCGATTATTTTTTTCCATAATCGAACACACCTAATTTTCATATGCTTCTTAAATTTTATTTTTATTTTTCAATTCTATTTATTGATCGAAAACGTACAAATTTTAATTTTCATATTCATTAATATTCAATAATATAAGAGATAATTAATGTTAACATACAAATTACAAAGCTCGAAAACCGAATTAAACATTTTACAATCGAAAAGAGCGAGAGAGAGAGAGAGAGGGAACCACATTCAATTTAATCTGAGCCTTGATTGGAATTTATTACTACATTTATAAACAACAACAACACCAACAACAACGACGATGTTGTCGTCTCTCTCTCTTTGCTAAGAATATAATTAAGATTTATTATTATTATTCTTTTAAGATGGACAATACATTATGTTTTAATTAAAACATTTTAACTATGTAAATTCTTCCGTTTTAATAAATTAACAGTTTTTTAATTTAATCAACGGAGCGGATAACGGAACGTAACGAGGGCCCTTTGGTGGTTGAATGCTGTGTGAAGGGTCAAGGGTCAAGGGGAGGATGTTTTTTTTTTTGTGTCCCACCATTTTGTGGGCAACGGCTGTGAAAGATCGCACGAAAAAAGAAGAGGGAGAGAAAAAACTCTCGATTAATCTTCGGTCGTTAGAACAGCAAATTAAAATCAAATCGTTTTCTTTATTGCTTTCTTCTACGTTATTTTTACTTTCTCTTACCTCTATATATGTTAATATATATAGAGAGAGAGAGTATTGGATTCATGTAAACAATTCGATGTCGAGATTTTGATGGATATACACGTTTTGAGGTCCCCTGAATCCAAAAAAGTGGTTTTCGGGACAAACATGGTCTGTCTGTGTGTCTGTCAGTGAACAAAATATCTCAGGAACTAAAAAAGCTACGAAGTTGAAATTTTATATTTAAGTTAAACGCCTACCCAAGGGGTGAAAATAAGCTTTTGAACAAAATTGGCCAAAAAGTACTAGTACTTTTCTGATGTACTTTTTCAGTATTTTTCGATTTTCTCAAAATTCGCTGCAACGATTTTGTTTAAAATTCATAAATGAACTATTTTTTAGATGCTCTTTAAAAAGTATATCAGAGAAATTTTTCGTGGAAATTGTTTGAAGTAGACTTTACTGATGTGAAAGCATTCGTAGCTCAGCTCCATCTATGAATCATCGCTTGGTCAAGTTTGGAACTAAAGTGCTAAGAGCAACTAAATATATTTCGACACAAAAAATCGGGTGTGCTCAGCACGGTGCAAAACTTTCTCTTGCCGAAGGGCAGGAGAAAGTTGTGTGCTGTGCGCCAGTCACACCAGATTTTTTATATTATTTTCATTAGTTGTGTACGTCTATGTCGCTCAGTTTGTCCAATTTTGGAATGAAATTTTGCACTCTTATAGAGGACGTTATGAAGGGTCCAAGAAAAAAAACTCGGGTCCTCAAATTCTCAAAAGGGGAAGGCGCAGAAAAATTCTAGAAAACAGAATTTGCCCATTATAGTCGGAGAGCTAGCGACAAAAATGGTCAAGAGTTTTTTGAAAGCTAATATTTTTATTTTAGAATAGGTTGCATTTTAGTGATGGAAAGACACTCTAGAGTCAGCACTTCCAATACCGGGGCGTTTAACGGGAATAAGCCGGTAAAGTTGCGGGAAAATGGTTTTTCGCAAATATCTCGAAAACTATGCGCTTTTCCGCAAAAATTCATCTATACAAAAATATTCGAAATTAAATTACAAACAAAAATATTCGAAATAAACAAACAAATGGTCTAGTACATAATCACTCTAAAGTAAACGGTTCGGGAGATATAGAGGGGTAAAATTTGTAATTAATGTGAAAGGAGACACTGAGATAGAGAAATATTTATATCTTGTTACCATGACAACCATTGTTAGAATTACAAATTTTACCCCTCTATATCTCCCGAACCGTTCACTTTAGCGTGATTATGTACTAGATCATTTTTGTTTGTAATTTAATTTCAATTATTTTTGTTTAGATGAATTTTTGCGGAAAACCGCATAGTTTTCGAATATTTGCGAAAAACCATCTTCCCGCAACTTTACAGGCTTATTCCCGCTAAACGCCCCGGTAATTAAAGAGCTGACTCTAGAGTATTTTTCCATCAATAAAATGTAACCTATTCTCCCGCCGAAGGCGGGCTTTGCGAATAGTATAATAAATAAAGAAAATAGAAAAAAGAAGAAATAATCATGCCAATTACTTTAATAAAAAAAAAGAAAAGGAAGTGATCCTAATGAGTAATTTCTAAATATCCTATTTCTCTAGATTCGGATGTGAACAGATTTCTTTATCTTTTTTTTTTTTTTTAACGGTATGGGAACATTTTCCGAGCAATCAATTACGAACGAAGAGGGAGGGGGAAGAGAGAGAGGAGAGAGAGAGAGAGACAACAGGAAGTGAGTGAGGTGGTAGTGAACATCCCGAAATGTGCACAACTTTTTTTTTGGGGTAAACGGGGATGAGTAACGAACGCTAACGCAACGCAATCAATAAAGATGGTTCAATGCCAGCGCAATAGATTCTAATTTACTTAAAAAAAAAATTCGAAGCTTTAGTTCTCGCCAAAAATTTTAATACACGATATAATAAATAATAATAATAAAAGAAGAATTTACAGGAGATAGAAAAGATTCACTTTGTAACGAAATATTATATAGATATGTAGGGCTTATAGCTGGTAGTGTGACTTCTTATGATGTGAGAGTGTTAAAAAATAATATGGGGATTGACTTCCCCGAGACTTTCTCGTATATTCTTTTGGAATTACGTCTGGGTGTGTGTGTAAACACGATTGCTTAAAAACCAAAGCAGCTAGATCGATGAAATTTGGTATATGCTCCTTACACTAAAATTGTAGATTTCTATCAACTTTTGGAGTAAATACGTCACTTGGAAGTAGTACTTTACCAAATAAGTTTTTCAGAAATTAAGAAATTTTCAATTTCTTTGTTATATTATGATAAAATACTCAATTTTAAAAAGTTTTTATTCTTTGATATTTTTTTTCGAAAACTGAATAGTTTTGGAAAATAATCAACAGGTCGAAGAAGATATTTTTTGTTGAAAAAGAAATTTTGAAATAAAAGATCAATCAAAATCATACAGGGCATCATTAAAAAAGGGGAACAAATATAAAAAATGATTAGGACAGAACATAACTTTCGATTACAGAAGGTAAAAAGAAAGTTGTGTGCTGTGCATTCACTCTGGTTTTTGCTATAGGCCTTATATAAGAATTTTTTTATTTATTCATTTATTATTTTTTACATTTTTACATCGTCGACATTACAATTGAATGTGTAAAACATTGTAGGGGTTAGCGTGCTCGCTTTGTATACCAAAGGGTCGCGGGTTCAGATCCCAGGATCCCAAGCAGTCCGATGATTTTATTTAAGCCATTTGGATACCAAACGCATATATAAATATATTAATTAACCAACGGTTATTGTAAAATTCTTATATGGCCTGAATTGCCGAAAAGACTGGTATGTGTGTGTGTGGAATGAGAAAAAACTGTTTTTTACAAAAAAAATAAAGATGCCACAGCATGGGTCGTATTTCTTGGTAGTTTCTGGTTGTGGAACTCCATTCCTCTTGGAGATTAGAAGGTCAACGGGCATTCACAATGTTCCTGTCAAGATTTTATGTGAGAGCTTAAGGCGGAATAGGAGCGAAG
>JAKCPI010014853.1:0-23788 GCA_023213315.1 Euborellia annulipes | reverse complement strand
TATTTCCAAGAAAAATGGGCTATCCAACAGGAGTAAACTCCCAATTAGTGGATAGCACTACAAATATATATTTTAATTAATAATAAGAGTAGTTAAGAAATATACCAAATTGAGTCTCATTGCTCATACAAAAATAAAAAGAAAAAAATATACATAAAGTTTAAATAACAAAAAATAAAAAATAAAAATAGTTCAAAATAATAATATTGAAGCCATAATTAATTTATATAATTATATAAATATACCGATACATTATTGAGATGTTTAAAACCTCAAGAGAAAAGAACTCTCTTCAATCCCCTCTTACAAACATCCAATGAGCAACAGAAAATGTCCGGAAGATCTTGAAGAGATAACTCATTATATACTATACATATACGATTTAGAGGGGAAAAATACGATGCATTCGTTTTACACTGCCATAAGGTAAAAAGCTCATTATTTCTTGTTGTTCTGCCAGGCACCCGAAAACCCAACCGTTCTAGCGTTGCCGGAGCATCTATATGATTATTTAATATTTTATATAAATAGACAATATCAAAATAAGTTCTCCGTTTTTCAAGAGAAGGAAGAGTCAAAGGAAAATTTGGAAATTTATTATTTATAAAATATAAAAACCTTCTCTGAATTGTCTCGATTCTATTTATATAAACTTGATAATGAGGTGACCAACATACAGATGCAAATTCCAGGCGAGAACGAACAAGAGAACAATATAAGTTAATAAAAGTAGATACGGAGGAAAAACGATGACTGATTCTTAAAATAAAACCCAGCATTTTAAATGCTTTTTTTACAATTATGTCTATATGGACATCAAAGATGAGCTTTGTATCCAACATCACTCCAAGATCCTTAACAGTATTTACTCTGGCGAGTTCGTGATTATTAATACTATATTTAAAAACGATAATATTTCTATTTCTTGTGAATGTAATTTGAGTACATTTATTGATATTCAAAAATAGACCATTATCGTTTGCATAATTACTAAATCTATTTATATCATTTTGAAGTAGATAACAATCATTTTTATTTTTTATAGTTAAATAGATCTTTAAATCATCAGCATACATTAAGATTTTTGCTGCATGAAAACACTGAGTTATATCGTTGATAAATATAATGAATAGTAAAGGACCAAGGTGCGAACCCTGTGGAACGCCTGAAATCACCGGGAGAGATCTAGAGCGAAAGCCATTTACTAAGACACATTGCGATCTATTAGATAGGTACGACTCAAACCATCCAAGCAAGGATCCATGAATTCCCATTAAATTTAATTTATTTATCAATAATTTATGATTAATTTTATCAAAGGCTTTACTAAAATCTGTATAGATTGAGTCAACCTGATATCGATCCTCCATCGATTTCCATATATCATCCGTATACTGCACAAGATTCGACTCAGCGGATCTCCCGGGAACAAAACCATGTTGCTCAATAGATAAAACATTCTTAATAGAATTGAAAAGAGTTTTATAAACGATTTTTTCCAATATTTTTTCAAAAACACATAATTTTGAGATAGGTCTATAATTTTCAACAATATTCTTTTGCCCATTTTTGTGAATTGGAATCACTAAAGCCCTCTTCCATTGTGAGGGGCACAAACCATCAGACAAGGATTTATTATAAATTAAAGAAAGCGGATATGAAAGAGATGAAACACATCTTTTAACAAAAATACTCGGCAATCCATCATCACCAGCACCAACATTGTCTTTCATATTCATAATTATTTTACTCACTTCTGACTCAGATGTAGAAATACTAGCTAAACTAATGTTATTATAATTTTGACAAGTTTGGTTATCAAGTTTAATAAAATTAGAAGAGCAGTACACAGAATGAAAATAATCAGCAAACATATTAGAGATGTCATCTCCGCTAGTGGAAGTGACACCGTTGTATTGTAAACAAGAGGGTATACTGTTCTTCTTGAAAGAAGATACATAACTCCAAAATTTTTTTATATTATGGGGAATTAATTGTTCAATTTGCTTAATATACTGATAGTAACATTGTTGAGTCAGGATTTTAACTTGTTTTCTAAGAGTTGAAAATTCTTTATAGTAAGTAACATTTTTAGATTTTATATACAATAAATGGGCTCTGGACTTTTTTTTAATTAACTTTATTAATTCATAAGAGTACCAATTGGGATATGATCTCTTATTAATTTTATAATGAGGTACATAAAGATTTATATGGGATTTAATAATTTCATAAAACTTGTCAACCATTTGAATAACACTTAAATTATTAAAACATTTGTCCCAGGGAATCAATAAAAATTTATCATTCAAAGAAGAATAATCAGCTCGATTAAAATTATAAAAAAATTGGGCATTATTATTCAAAACTCTGTTCAAACTACATTCCACATAGATTATCAGGGGGGATGGTGCAGATCAATATTAGTAAGTGGACAAGTAGTACTTTTTACTTGGGTCTTTTCAATATTTGTTAAAACTAAATCAAGAATCCTGTGATTAATATTAAGTTCTCCATTAAATTGCTTTAAATTAGAATAGGCCATAGTATCAACAAAATTAGATGAAATAGCGTTATAAGTGTTATTAGGAAAAAACCATGTATTATTTCCAAATCGTTCCCATTTTAAATAAGGTAAATTAAAGTCGCCACAAATCAAAATCTTATCATTAGATAAAACATCACATCATATATAATCATCATATATATGTAATATATATATAGAGAGAAAGTATTGGTTTCATGTCAAAAATTCGATGTCGAGATTTTGATGGATCTTCACGTTTTGAGGTCCCCTGAATCCAAAAAAGTGGTTTTCGCGACATGGTCTGTCTGTCTGTCTGTCTGTCTGTCTGTCTGTGTGTGTCTGTGTGTGTTCAATTTTAAGCATGAAGGAATTGAGCTATGAGGCTGAAATTTTATATTTAAGTTAAACACCCCCGGGACCGACAAAATAAGCTTTTAATCAAAATCGGCCAAAAAGTACTAGTACTTTACTGATGTACTTTTTCAGTTTTTTTCGATTTTCTCAAAATTCGCTCTAACGATTTTGATTAAAATTCAAAAATCAATTATTTTTTAGATGCTCTTTCAAATGTATATTCTCGTTTTGCCCTCAAAATTGTTTGAAGCACACTTTACTCTTGTGCTTCATAGGAAAGATAGGAGAAATAAATGGTTGCCATGGTAACCGAATTTAAATCATTTTCTTTTTATTAAATTAAAAATCAATTATTAATTAAACGCCCATTTTTTTTTTTTTCGGAGAAAACATATCTCTCTCTCTCACAAAACTATCTTCTCTCTTTCTACGCGTTTTAAATTTTTCTACCTTATCTTCGCATTTGACCAATGTTAATTTCCTATAGGGATTTGTATGTTAATTTCGATTCAAAAGGGGGTCCCCTTTGGAACTTTTTAGGCATTTAAAATTTTTTTTTCCAATTCTTATGAAATTTTGTATTTATTTACGATTCTATATTGTGTATATAAAATGTCCAAATATGAGATTAAAATTTTGAAAAATAACCATAGTTTATTTCAAGCAATCAACATTTAAAATGCAAGTTTGAAACTAAGGTGCTATCGGAAACTAAATATATCTCGACCCAAAAAATCTGGTGTGACCAGCACAGTGCACAACTTTCTCTTACCGAAGGGTAAGAGAAAGTTGTGTGCTGTGCGCCAGTCACACCAGATTTTTAAAATATATTTTGTTTTATTCAACGGACTGAACAAGGCCTTCTAATCCTATCTATTGGTAAATCTACAGTCCTGGGTGAGTGCAACTTAATTAATAATAATGATAGAATTTCAATTTTATTAAAAAAAAAAGTGATATTATTCAATGTAAAAAAACAAGGACAATATTTGCCAGGCGTTTTCCTTATTGTTGGTGGGTGTAGAGGAGAAAAAAAAAGCATCTCCCCTTTAAAAATAAAAAGAAGACAATATTTGCCCATCCCAAGAGAACGTGTGTATGTGTGTAAGGCAAAAAGAACTGTGTGTGTGTGTGTCGATTTTCATCTCTTGGATCATTTCTTATATATTGGCATGGAACATCTTTTCTCAACTCAACGGTTCAATCGCTGCACAGTTGAGAGAGAGAGGGGGAAGAGAGGGGGAGTGTTACGTCATTTCCACACAAAATCCCATTTTAACTTTAGCTTTAAAGAAAAAAAAAAAAAAAATTGCTGTTGCCATCATTTTCTATGTGTCACTTTCATAAGTTTTTTTTTTTTTTTTTTTTTTTACTTTTCTTTTCTTATACGTATATATACACTCGTTGTCGATGATGAGTCTCAAAACAATTTTTAATTGGACAAGAAGTTTGTCTATTAAAGTAAAAAAAAAAACATCTTTTTTTACTAACAAGTAATTTTTTCTCAGTGTAAATACATATATAGAAATTCAAAATATTTCTGTGGAGATTTAATCAGAAAACCGAAAGAACTTTGCAGTCAGGAGATTAAATAATTTAATTTTTATTTGCCGACGTTTCGGTCGTCTGTCACGACCTTCATCAGGGCAAAATAATTGTCAACAATACACGATGTTAGGTATTTTGATGTTTACTATAATCATATACAATTTATTTTTTTAAATTTTTATATGGTATATAAATTATCATTTACTTGCTTAGGGTATTGGATTCTATGTTGTTAAAAAAAAAGAAATTGTATATGAATACAGTACACATCAAAATACCTAAGATCGTGTCTTCTTCTTCTTTCTTAGGATTATTCCCGCAGTGCGGGGTCGGCTGAATGAGTTCTTTTTGCGACCGGGAGAAATAGAACAGGCCGGCCCGTCGCACAGACTGACGCCTATAAAAGGAAGAGACGGACATGTAAAGAACAGAAGGACTGCCAGTCCCAGCTCGGGTAGCTCGTGGTCGCCATCCACGTACCCACAAGATGTGGGCCCCTGAGCATAAAATACCTAAGATCGTGTATTGTTGACAATCATTTGCCCTGATGAAGGTCGTGACAGACGGCCAACTAGACCAAGCCCGTAGGCAAACTACCCATTATTAAATGCATAGTTGATAGCGCGCCTGTCTTGTATACCAAGTGTCGCAGGTTCGGATCCCAGGTAATCCGATGATTTTATTTAAGCCATTTGGATACCAAATGTCTTAAATAGAAATGCCTGGACCCCAAATATATATATACAGTATATTCAAATAACGGTTATCGTCAAAGTCTTATATGGCCTGAGTTGCCTAAAAGACTGTGTGAATGTGTGTGTGATTGTGAGTATGAATGGGAAAAAAGTGAAAAGGTTAAAAAAAAAAAAAAAAAAACTGTCAGGATCGGACTCTGAAGAAGACTCAATGACCATACGTCTATTCGGGGAATCCCATATTGAGGAAACTACACCTTCTGATATTGAGCCACTCGCGCGCTCTGTCGAATCATGTTGATATTTTATGTTTTCTTAAACAGCATATAATCAATTAGAAACCTACAAGCTAGTAGTTAACAATTCACATATAAATATTTGATAAGTACTCATCAGCTTTCTAACTTTAAGTAAAAACTTTGAAAACACGATATGAACACTTCTTCGTTTATAACACTCAAGAAAATGGCTGACACCGGCAACAATCAAAGTCAAAATGAGTCATGGTCTTCAAGTTGCACCCTGAAATAGAAGTCGGCACCACCTTCTTGACATAAAAACACCTTACCTCCCCAAATCACGAAACCTGCCCAATATAGGAGACTTTCCTCTATACCGTATAGGTAAGAGAAAGTAGAAACGTCACAGCAATTTATTTATTCATTTTTGATCTCAAAAACCCTCTCAAAGACCGTAAAATTGAATGATTTTATTTATTATACTAACAATTTCACACTTTTGAATTTTTAAATAAAAAAAAAAAAAAAACTAGTGGTGTGAATTGAACACAACACAATCTCATTTTTTTTTTTTTACGGTAAATTTTCTCTAAGAATATAAATAAAGCAAAAACTCTGTTTAAAAGTTTAAGTAATTTTCAATTCTCTATTTTATTTAATAAATCATCAGACGTTTGGTGTATTTACTAAATTAAAATAAATTTATCTTTTTTTTTTTCATTCTTTCTTTGCCTGACCGGAAAGGGAAGAAATAAAAAAGGGCTTTCTTCTTTTCTTGAAACCTTTAAAACCCTTTCTTTCTCTCTCTCGATCGAATTGTAAAGGAAACAGGGAGCGGGGGAGGGGGGGGGTTAGAGACTATAAGTCATCCGTTCCGGTTTAAAGGAACAGATTTCATCCTTTTCTGGTCAAAAAGCCAATGTAATGAAAGATGATTTTACTAGAAAAATCAAACAAAGAGGTTTTGGATATACCCTCTAATGATATATAAGCTTTACTTGAAAAGAATATTTATGGAATCTCTCTCTTTTTTACTTTATCTTACCTCTATATATGTTAATATATAGAAAGTATTGGATTCATGTCAAAAATTCGACGTCGAGATTTTGATGGATATACACGTTTTGAGGTCCCCTGAATCCAAAAAAGTGGTTTTCGCGACATGGTCTGTCTGTGGGTGTGTCGGTGTGTGTTCAATTTTAAGCATGAAGGGATTAAGCTAGGAGGTTGAAATTTTTATATTTAAGTTAAACACCCCCCTCCCCCCCCCCGGGAGCGTGACACAAAGCTTTTGAACAAAATCGGCCAAAGAGTACTAGTACTTTACTGATGTACTTTTTCAGTTTTTTCGATTTTCTCAAAATTTGCTCCGATTTTTATTCAAAAATCAATTATTTTTTAGATGCTCTTTAAAATGTATATTCTCATTTTGTAAATGAAATCTTCTGAATACCACTTTATTCTTGTACTCCATAGAAAAGATAGGAGAAATGGTTGCCATGGTAACAAAATATAAATATTTTCCCATAATTATAAATTTGACATCTTGAAATTCGAATGTACCGTACTGACGGGAACTAAATATATGTCGACACAAAAAATCTGGTGTGATAAGCACAGAACACAACTTTCGATTACCGAAGGTAAGAGAAAGTTGTGTGCTGTGCGCCAGTTACACCAGATTTTTTGTTTGTAAATTGTATTATTTCTGTAATAAGTGAAGAAGACGTAGCTTTTTGTAACTTATTTCACTTCAAAAGCCAGGGAGAACGAAACGAAGCCTCCGCAAAACAAAATGATAATTTATACACACTATTCAATAAATATTTTCTAAACACTCTCAGTAAAGTCAGTGAAGATGATAAATTAATTCAAATCATTGCATCTCTTTCCTTTTCACCTTTTCAGGATTAAAATCAGAGAGGAGAGAATTTACATTCGTGCAAATGAATAAGGCCAGGCAAAATCTCTTTTTAAAGAGGGATTTAATTATTTTTTTGCTTTAATTCAAATACAAATTATTCTCGTAGATATGAATGAATTAATACTTGAGAGTGGCTTTTCTATTTAGAAATTATATACTATTTAATATAAATAAATATTTTAGTGATAATATTAACAAATCTGGTGTGATTGGTCGCTTAGCACACAACTTTCTCTTGCCTTTGGCAATTGAAAGTTGGGTTCTGTGCTTGTCACGCCAGTTTTGGGGTCAACCAGGGGGAGAGGGGAAGGAGGGCTATATCCCCGGGGCCCGGGCCCTCTGCGCTCCCACCATAAAATACTAATAAAAAATAATTTTCATAATTAAAATTTCAAATTAAAAAAAAATCATTTTTATGGAAATGTTTTTCCTGAAGGGGTCCGGGCCCTCAGATCTTAAAAATTCAATTAAAAAAAAAATCAATTTTTGGAAATTTTCTTCTGAAGGGGCCAGGACCTTTTAAGCTTAATAATATTTTTCACGTCTCAGGATAGTTAAAAAAGCAGATTTTAGTGTCTAATTTTCAAAAAATTTTCCATACTCTCAGACTCCCCCGGAATTCCTCTGTCCGGATCTAGTCTCGATAAATTATTGTAACCCTATGCATAGGCGTAGCCAGGGGGAGGGGGTTGGGGTTCAAACCCCCCCCATGGGACCCAAGTCATGACAAGATATTTAATACAAATTATATTTCACATAGGGTAAGAGAAAGTAAAATATAATAATTTACTCTAGCTAAAAAAAAAAAAAAAAAAAACCAAAATGATTTATAAATACCCTAAAATAATCTTAAATTTTTGAAAAAAATTTCTTGATCCCCCCATCAAAAATTTCTGGCTACGCCAATGACCCTATGTATTTTTCTGCTCATATGAGGCACAAATCGCCTCAGAGCATTTTCTATTATAAATAAATAAATAAATAAATAAATAAATAAATAAATTAGAATGAAATTAAATAGAACCTATGTTTAAGAAATTTTGAAAAATTTTTAAATAACTTTATTTAAATAACTATTGTAAGCTATGTATAACTGTTTCAAAAATTGTGTCAAAAACTGTGTAAAAAATTGTTGGCATGAAGGCCACAATAGCCTTTTACATATTAAATAACACCTTCAAGTGTTGGGGGGGGGGGGCACGTATTGCTAAGTAGCCCCGGGGCTCGTCAAGTCTGTCTGCGGCCCTGGGCTCAACATATATTTACAATTGTTAGTAAAATACAAGATGTAAAATTTATAAGTAGGGGAAAATATTTATATTCTTTTACCATGGCAACCATTTCTCCTATCTTTCCTATGAAGTACAGTGAGCGGCAATATTAAGTCCCACCCATGCGTTTTCTCTTTGTGATTATTTCATTGTTTTTATAAAAGAAAATGAAAATCTTTATTGGAAATTTTCTAGATTTGAACCAAGTTTCCATTAAAAAATAAGTGAAAGTAATATATGATATTTTTTTTAAACAATGCAATAATCAAAAGTAGAAAACGCATGGGGACTTAATATTGTCCCTCACTGTACAAGAGTAAAGTGGTATTCAGAAGATTTCAATGAAAAAATGAGAATATACATTTTAAAGAGAATCTAAAAAATAATTGATTTTTGAATTAAAAAAAAAAATCGTTGGAGCGAATTTTGTGAAAATCAAAAAAAAAAAAACTGAAAAAGTGAATCAGTAAAGTACTCTTTGGCCGATTTTGTTCAAAAGCTTCGTGTCACGTGCCTAACTTGATATATATAATTTCCATCTCCTAGCTCTTTTCGTTCTTGAGATATTTTGTTCACAAACAACCCTGCGGAACTCACATTTTTGGACACAGGGGGACATGTATTTCCGTCAAAATCTCCACATAATGTTAAATCTATCAAAAAAAAGCCCAAAGAATACAACAAAAGATTTTGTCAGGACAGAGGGAGAGAGAGAGAGAGAGAGACTTTATATATGAAAAGCAATTTATTTGATGATTGAAATTTCATCAGAGTGAGATGGGGGAGGGTGAAAGAAAAAAAAAAAAAAAAAGACGGGATGCATTTGACTGGTTTGGTTGTGTGGCGTCAAAAGACCGGTAATTGCCCTCTCACTCACACACACCAACACACGTTGAAGACAAAAAAAAAAAAAAGAAGAAGAAGGAATTGATTCCTTGCCAAGATGACATCTCTTTCGATTCAATCGAGAAATTATTAAAGATAATTGAATGACAAAAAAAAAAAAAAGGGAATCTCTCTGACCATAGAGAATGGTCCATTTAATAACGACAGATGTTCTACTAAAAGGAAAAAGAGAGAGAGAGAGAGTGATGATAATAAATAATAAAAATCTGGTGTGACTGGCGCACAGCACACAACTTTCTCTTACCTTCGGTAATCGAAAGTTGTGTACTGTGCTTGTCACACCAGATTTTTTGTGTCGACATATATTTAGTTCCCGACAGTACGGAACATTTGAATTCAGATGTAAAATTTATAAGTATGGGAAAATATTTATATTTTGTTACCATGGAAACCATTTCTCCTATCTTCCCTATGAAATACAAGAGTAAAGTGGTCTTCAGAAGATTTCAATCGCAAAATGAGAATATACATTTTAAAGAACATCTAAAAAATAATTGATTTTTGAATTTAAAAAAAAATCGTTGGAGCAAATTTTGAGAAAATCGAAAAAAACTGAAAAAGTACATCAGTAAAGTACTAGTACTCTTTGGCCGATTTTGATTAAAAGCTTATTTTTCCGGTCCCGGGAGGTGTTTAACTTAAATATAAAATTTCAACCTCGTAGCTCAATTCCTTCATCCTTAAAATTGAACACACACCCACCCACCCACCCACCCACAGACAGACCATGTCGCGAAAACCACTTTTTGGATTCAGGGGACCTCAAAACGTGAAGATCCATCAAAATCTCGACATCGAATTTTTGACATGAATCCAATACTTTCTCTCTATATATATATTACATATATACATAGGTAAGAGAAAGTAAAAAGGGCGATAGATGTTCATTTTCTCTCGCTTTAGAGGTTGATGACTGCAGTGGTTAGCGTGCTGCCCTTTTGTGCCAAGGGTCGCGGGTTCGCATCCCGTTTCATTCAGTTTAAACCAATAAATTTTAGATCTTAATGGCCTCCGTTGCAGACAAAGATTTTAAATAAATTTAAAAAATATATATATAAACTAAATATATCTCGACACAAAAAAATATGGTGAGACAAGTACACGACTTTCTCGTACCAAAGTTAAGAGAAAGTTTTATGATGCGCGACCAGTCACACCATATTTTTTATTTAAATTGATTTTAGAGGTATAAATATTTTCCCATTCTTATAAATTTTACTTTTTGAATTCGAATATATATGCGGAAACTAAATATATGTCGTCACGAAAAATCTGGTGTGACAAGCACAGAACACAACTTTCGATTATCGAAGGTAAGAGAAAGTTGTGCGCTGTGCGACTAGTCACACCGGATTTTTTAATTATACATTCAGCCACTACTCCTTGCACCCACTCTAGCGGCGATTCGATCAATTAAAGATAAATTGGATTGTGTGGATTTTTGATTACTAGAAACGCCGCTAGAGTGGGCAACACGCTAATCAAAGGAGTAAATATGATTATCTAAACTCTAGGCGTTCACAAATTTCATTCCATTTGAGAAATACAGTAGGTTGATTTTTATTTTAATAAAAAATTGTCTAACAAAATATATCTGCCTGAACATCAAATTAATACACGTTTAAAGTTTAAATGTGTTAAAAGACTTGAAAAAAAGAATTAATATGGCGGTGGATCTGGTAACATAAAAGAGCAACAGCCAACAAGATCGTCGCGGTTAAGAAATACCAAATGCTGAAGAATTTTAGATGGGCCCCGAAAAACAAGCATATGGAACATTCCCCGGTAGCCATCGGTACAAAGGTAAAAGAAAAACAAACGAAACAGGCCAAGAATTATCAATACTAGAAGCAGGAGGTTTACTTAGCGCAGGGCCGGAGGCAAAATTTAATTTGTCGCTCCTCCTTAAAATTTTCTCTACAAAATTAATACCATTTTACCTTTTTTTTAGTAAATCTTTCTTAAATTGCCGCCCCCTGATATCTGCCCCCCGGGGCACACGCACTCACTGCCCCCCCCCCCCTAGATCCGGCCGTGAGAAACTTTAAAACTTTTTTAAAGGAATATAAATGAAAATTAGACATTAAAGGAACTTTATTTTATTAAAAAATACGAAATATTTATTTAGAGTTTAATATCACCGACAAGTTTCACGGTTTACAACGTTATAAATACGACTTTATTATCAAAATTAACTAATTCAAGCTTACAATTCCGGTTAATCCCAACTTTCCGATAATCCGAACGACCCTCGGTCCCAATTAGTTCGGATTAACGGGACTCTACTGTATTTTGAATTATTATTTATTAATTTGTTTAAACCAAAAGGCATACAAATGGATTCTGTAGCAGAATATACAAACAAGATATATACAATATAATAAGCATTACAATTTAGAAAAGTTTAAGAGTTCAGAGATTAGCCTAATTCAGGTTCCTCATCCAGTCACCATTCTTCTCGTTTCCATCATTTCCACCACATAATAGGAGATGTTATTAATCTTCCGGTCATCACCCTCCTCGATATTCAGGAGAGTCACAAGGGAGGAGTATTCCTTCAAATATCTTGTCCTCGCTGTGTGGTACATTGGACATATTAAAAGGAGGTGCTCTAAGTTTTCGGGTTCTCCAAGATTGCACAATGAGCAGTTCGAAGTTAGGTCAACAGTCTGGACCAAACCTCTAGCCATGAGGCAAATTCTTTCGCCTCCTGCCAATCTGAGTTGGGCCATCAGTCGGATTTTCTCCATTTTATATCTTGAATAGAGATATGGCTCTCGTTCCTCTCTAAATAGAGTCCTATACAAAGGATTATAAGTAGACCTTTCCATTCTTAGGATGTCTTCATTTCTAAGTTTTTCTGCATATACCCTAATTATTTCTGGGACATCAATATTTCTAGCTTCCCTTTCATAACACAAGTTTTCATTTCCTAAATTTAATTCTTTGAGTATATTCTTTACTTGAGAGAACCAGTTCAGTTCTGCCTTATTTGTCTCCATTCGGTCCAATTTCCTTAACCCTTCGAAACATATCTTGGGAATTCTTTCCTCTTCCATTTCCAATATTTTCTTCCACCAATTTAAAGTTCGTCTAAGGATGTTTACTTTAATATTTTCTTCCTTCGTTTCCAGGTTGATTAAGTAACCTGGTGTTGTCTTAGGTAGGCAGAGAATCCTCTTAGTAAAGCCCAGTCCAACCTGTTCCAACTTGTCCAAATATCTTAAGCTCCATATTTCCGAACTATACAGTAGTGTGTTGTTTATAATTGAATTTTCCAGCTTTATCTTTGAGTCCCATGATTGGCATTTTGATTTAGTCAAGATGTTCTTTACCATTACTGAAGCGGCAGTTGCCTTACTTTTAAATGTATTTGCAGCTTGCAAGAATCTTCCTCCCGACGCAAACGGAACTCCCAGATAAACAAACTCATTGGATACATCTATTGTTTCGTTATTATATAAGAATTTCCTTAGTTTTTTGCAGTTTGGGGTTCTTCTAAAAGGCACTATTTTTGTTTTCTTGATGTTGACCTCAAGACCTCTATATCGTGAATAGTCCTCCAAAGTGCCGAGCAATCTCTGGGTTTCAATCTCTGAATTCGAGAAAAGAACAAGGTCATCCGCGAACAACAGAGCCACCAGATCCTGCTTTCCTTCAATATTTACACCTTTATGACCTCTTTCCAGAAAATATTCTTCCAAATCTCCAATAAACAGTGAGAATAGAAGGGGACTGAGAGAGTCCCCCCTGCAGCACACCAGTAGTTATCTTGATTTCTTTTGATGTTTGAAAATTTTCTTCTAGTACCATTGTAGCATCGTCGTATAAGGATTTCAAAACTCTTATTATTTTTCCTCCAACTCCCAACAGAAAGAGTCTTTCCCAAAGTAGGTGGTGCTGCACTGAATCGAACGCCCTCCGAAAGTCCACAAAAATTGCATACATATATTGGCTTCGCAATCTGATATTCATGGAAATTGCTGAACTCAAAATAAAAAGGTTATCTCTACATCCCCTATTTCTCCTAAATCCATTTTGAATCTGTGGCAGTATATTATTGCTTTCCACCCAAATGGGCTGGAGTGTGTGAAGAACCCAACCTCTCCTTCCACCCAATCCAAATCTTAGGGAAGTCTTAGACTTAAACACTATAAAAGGGAAAAATAGGAGGGTGAGAGAGAAAAGAGAGGAGGGAGGAGGAGGGAAAAAAGAAAAAAGAATAAAAAAAATGAGTTCGGAAACTGAGAAAACATTGAAATTAATATTGGAGGAGTTAAGAGCGCAAAGGGTTCAAAATGCTAAAATTCTCGAAACATTATGTAAACTGACTGAGAGAGTGGAGGATGTGGAGCAGAAAGTAAGGAATCTGAAGGAAGAGAGAAAACAGGAGAATCTGGGCAACTGTAAAATACTGAACATAATTCAAGAAGATAACTTTAAATTAAAAGAAACCCTCCATAGGATGGAAAAAAATGATAAAAAATTGAATTTGATATTCTATGGCCTTGAGGAAAATACGCAACCGGATAACTCTAAGATCGAAAAAATACTCGGTGAGAAGTTTGGACAACACAATATTCAAATAGAGTCAACAAAAAGGCTGGGCCGTGCCCGCAAAGATAAAAGATTAGATTTAATTGTTAAATTTAAGAAGAGAGAAGATAGATGGAAGATTTTACAAATGAAAAAAGAAAAACTTAAGGATACTCCCATATTTATTACGGAGGATTTGACGTTCTTAGAGAGAGGGAGAAGAAAATTTTTGAGAGACAAAGCAGGAGATGCTCGGATTCAGGGGAAAAAAACTTTCATTAAACAGGACACTCTGATCGTGAATGGTATCTGCTATCAAGTTGTAGAATCACAAGGACAGATGGAACTGGTAGAGATTCAAGGGCCAAAAAACGACGGAGAGGAAGGAGCTCGGGCTCGAAGAAAATAAAAGAAAGACGCATTTCCGACCTGAATGTGATGCTTTGGAACGTTGAGGGAATAAACAATCTTGATAACTTAACATCCTCACAAATAACACAACTAAATAGTTTCGACATAGTATGCTTGGTGGAGACTTTTTCACGCAACTTCCTGACCCCGTATGTTTTGGGAGACTATCAACACATTTTCTCTGAAGCTGTTAAAACTCAATCCAGAGGAAGAGCAAGTGGAGGAATCAGTGTTTTTATTAAGAAATCAATTAACAATCTAACTGTACTAAGTGTTAAAGAAACATGGGTATTTGTTAAAGTCCAAGTTGATAAGGTGTTTTATGTAATTGGAACAATTTATTGGAAGCCTACCTTGGATATAACAGTATGTATCAATGAGTTGGATGAATGTCTAGTAGTTTTGGATTCGGATCCGTCTTGCGAGAATATAATATTGTTGGGAGATTTTAATTGTAGGATTGGAATCCTTAATCAGCAAGATGAAGAAATATTTGAAAATGAGCACCTTTCTCCTAAGCGATGTTCCTGCGATGACTATACAAACTTCAAAGGTAGGAAATTAATGGAACTTTTAGAGCTGCATGGGTTCATAGTAGCAAACGGAAGATCTCTTTCGGACCAAGAAGGGGAATATACATGTATTAAGTATAATGGAAGTAGTGTGATAGACCTGATTTGTTTGAATCAAGGAGCTTTGCGGTTCTTTAAAGACTTAAAAATTAATAATTATGCGGAGTTCTCGAGTCATTTGTCTTGTGATCTGATAATGAAGAGAGAATCGGAATTACCATTGGTTGGGGATGTTGAGCTTCTCAGGGCATCAAGGTTCGGTCTTGAATTGGATGTAAGCAAGGTTCAGACATTTAAGAATATATTAGCGAATAGTGAAGACATATATCTGTATTCTACAAACATCAATGAAGTGCATGAGAATATCATAGGGGTGATGAAGTCAGGGGCGAAAGAAGCCGGAATAATGGAAATAAAAAACATTTTCATTGGAGGGGATCACAGAAGTAAAATATGGTTCAATGCTAAGTGCAGAAACGCAAGAAGAAATGCTAAAAAAGAGTACAAAAAGTGGAAAAATAGTAAAACACCAAGCAACCTCTCATCCTATCTGGAAACAAAAAGAATCTTTAAAAGAACTATTGAAGAAGAAAAAAATACTTATTTTAGAAATGTAACTGAACAAATAACAAATACAAAAAATAATAATGAATTCTGGAACGTGATAAGAAGGTTAAGAACTAGAAAGAAAGAAAAAAATGTAATAGAACTCAAGGAATGGGAAATCTTCTATGCCCAGGTATATCCACCACAAATACATGACCAGAACATTTACACTACAGTGATCCACCCGTTCCTCGATAAGAATATTACGCTAGAAGAGTTGCAACAGAGTATACGCCACTGCAAGCTTCAAAAAGCCGCTGGAATGGATGATGTTAAAAATGAATTGTTTAAAATTTTAACGCCAAACTGGGAGCACTACCTATTGAACCTTTTTAATCAAGTCTTAAATAAAGAAAAATGCCCAACTATGTGGTCTAAGATTAAAATGAAACTTATTCATAAGAAGGGAGACAAAAAAATCCAAATAACTATAGGAATATAGCCCTAGTAAATACAATAACCAAATTATTTACGTATATAATTTCTGTATTTTGAATATCTTTAATTGACAGATGTTTTGGATGTCTTACCGCATTTTATCAATTAATTTTGTACATTTCAGACCTGATGGTGGTTACTTTTGTTAACCGAAACCAATTTACTGCGGTTGGTCGTCAATAATAAAAAATCCTGACAATAAATTTTATTTATTTATTTATTCTATTTCATCTCCACGCACAAGTAAACCTCCTCCTTCTAGTAAAAGAAAAAACTCTAGTAGCCACAAAAGTCCCATTTGACGAGAAATAACGGCATTTGCAATTGATCCAAAAGAAGGGAATATTTATTTAAAATAAAAAAAAAAAAAAATGAATACAGTTAATCGTCGTCGTCGGCTCCTTTTCATTTATAATAGCGCGAAAGAAGGAAAGAAGAAAGGAAGGAAGGAAGGAAGGGCTTAAACGCAGGTGGTGACGTCACCGCCTCGCGGAATAATAAAACCATGAAGAAGAGCTATAATTTGTATTCTTAAGAGAGAGAGAGAGAGAGAGAGAGGAACAAAAGACAATTAATTTCTGTAAAGAAACCGATATGAATGAAAAAAAAAATTATATTATGATAAAAACTTTAGAAAATTTATTTTAATATAGAAAGCGCTTTCTTTCTCTTTCTTTTAAGATAATAATTGTATTTAATTACAAAAGGCGTGATTTATTGTTTTTGTTCCTCTTTTATTTTATTAAAGTGAAACTCTTATTTGATCCTCTCAAATTTTTTCGCTCTTCTATCAGCATGTCGCGTTACAAGCCGTGACGTCAAAGGCCGTGACGCTACAAGCCATGACGTCACAAGTCGTGACGACAAAAATAGGAAAGTTGGAATTGAATATATATAACGAATTATAAAAAAAAAATTATTGTGAGATTTAATTATTCAATTTTTAAATTGATAAAATATAATTTTTAAAATAATTAAAAATGATTCAAATTACTAAATAAATATTGTTCTCAGTTTTTAACATGCGTCTATTGATTTCCCATTTTCCAATTATTGAGTTAAGATTAAAAACGCGATTTTAATACCCTTGATTGAATAATTTTCTGAAAATTTTCAGCTAAACGCCTACGATCCAAAAAAAGTTTCACTTGCATCGTGGTTTCATAAAACCACACAATAATTTTTTTTTTAAACACTCATACACACATTCACGCAATCTTTCCGGCAACGTAGGCCATATAAGACTTTTTTAAGACAATTAATTTCCATTTGGTATCCAAATGGCTTAAATAAAATCATCGGACTGCCTGGGGTCCGAACCCGCGACGTTAGGTATAGAAGGTAGGCACGCTACCAACTAGACCAAGCCCATAGGCATATTAATTCTATTTTTTTTTTTTTTTTTTTTTTCAAGTCTTTTAAACTTTAAACTAATGTCCAGGCAGATTTATTTAGACTATTTGATAATATTAGCTGTTTTTTTTTTATAGAAAATTTTATATTCCAAAAACCGACCTATTTTAATATAGAAATATCTTGAATAGAATGAAATGTGTGAACGCCTGGAGGTTAGATAATCGGGTTTACTCCTTTGGTTAGCGTGTTGCCCACTCTAGCGGCGTTTCTATTAATTGATCGAATCGCCGCTAGAGTGAGTGCAAGGAGTACTGGCTGAATGTACAATTAAAAACCAAAATGCCCTCGGGGCTTGGTGTAGTTGGTAGCGTCGCTACCTTCTATACCGAACGTCGCGGGTTTAGATCCCAGGCAGTGCGATACATTTATTTAAGCCATTTGGATACTAAATGGCTTAAATAAGAATGCCTAGACCCCCAATAGATATATTAATCAATACGAGTATCGTTTAAATTCTTAAATGGCCTAAGTTGCTGAAAAGACTGTGTGTATGTGAGTGTGAATGAGAAAAAGTGAGTTTTTTTAATTAAAAAAAAATCTGGTGTTACTGGCGCACAGCACACAACTTTCTCTTACCTTTGGTAATCGAAAGTTGTGTTCTGTGCTTGTCACACCAGACTTTTTGTGTCGACATATATTTAGATTCCGCCGATATATTAGAATTCAAGATGTCAAATTTATAAGTATGGGAAAATATTTAAATTTTGTTACCATGGCAACCATTTCTCCTATCTTTTCTATGGAGTACAAGAGTAAAGTGGTCTTCAGAAGATTTCAATGGCAAAATGAGAATAAACATTTTAAAGAGCATCTAAAAAATAATTGATTTTTGAATTTTAAACAAAATCGTTGGAGCAAATTTAGAGAAAATCGAAAAAAAAACTGAAAAAGTACATCAGTAAAGTAATAGTACTCTTTGGCCGATTTTGATTAAAAGCTTATTTTTCAAGTTCCGAGGGGTGTTTAACTTATATTTAAAATTTCAACACCCATCTATGATCTTAAACTGAGCGATCGATTGGATCAAAAAGAAGTCGTCATCCACACGGAACGATAAAACTGCGCAAACGTAGTCGACAACGATTTATCGAATAGAACGTGCAACTTCCGCCGGTGAACTGTGCAAATGAAATTATCGATAACGATTTGTCTGTCATACACACGTTCTATAAAACTGTGCAAATTGACTGCAACGATAAATCGTTGTCATCTGTAGTGACCATTACATATATTGACATTCCGATACAGAATTAAAGGCGGGTTTTCACAAAACAATTATTTAATTCTCTTCTGGGACATACAATACGGAATGTATGTATGCGGGCGGAGCGGCTAGTTATATATTAAAATAGAACAAAATTAAAAACAGAGTGAGATTAATGCAGCAATTTTTTTTTTTTTTATTCAATATTTACAATAAACCGAGCCATCATGTTGTTGCTGTTGTTGGCTGTTGTGGTCCGCTCATTTTATTAAAAAACGCCGCTGAAGCTTCATTTAATCGTCTTACATCAGTTGAATTCATCCGATTAAATGCCGAGACAAACCATTTACGTAAATATGCCCAATACGGTGGTAGATTATCACAAACTAATCGACTGGTTGTATCAGGTGAGAAGATTGTGATTAAGACGGTCACCAATGCAACAGGCCAGACCAATGAGAGGACAAGACGAATGAACCATGTGACAAGCCACCAGACAACAATGAGAACAACACAGGTGAGAAAGATGGATTGCGTTTCAGGTGAACATAGCCATTGGGTTATTGCCGGGGTTAATTTCATCTGTGCAAGCTGAACAACAACAAAAACAAAGAATTAAATTGTTGATTAATCTATTGGAGGCGGGTTCTACAAATATTTTAAGTTTCTTTAGTTAACCGTGCTTTAAATTTTCGGTTGCAAATTATCTTAATAAGAAATTGTAAATTACAAAACGACTAGGACACCGTAGCCGGCAAGTAATTTAGTGTCTATATCATCATAAGAGACAGCTAAACATAAAAAATGCATTAATTTAATTCTGACTCCTTTAATTTCCAATACGTATTAAGCGGTATTATTAATTTTTATAGATATTTATGGGGGTGAGGTTATGTTATAGTGGTAAATGTCAATTTTTTATTTAGTTGGCCAGTTCACCGTAAGGGCGTATTGCATAATTTATAATTTCATACATGTCATTAGAGATTATGGAAAAAATGGCTGTTTAATTTGATAAGGATAGCGAATAGCAGCCAGGAAAAATCAACTCAGACAAAAACTAGATCAATTTTTATCAGATTTATTTGATCGACGACGTTTCGGACGTCAGTCGCGCCCTTCCTCAGGACAATCAATCGTCAAGCAAATACAGATGAAGGTATTTCTAGCGAAAATTGAAATCGCCTATGTTGAACTGAGGAAGGACGTGACTGGCGTCCGAAACGTCGACGATCAAATAAATCTGATAAAAATTAATCTAGTTTTTGCCTGATTTGATTTTTCCTGGCTGCTATTCGCTATCCTTATGATGTCATTAGAGTTGGCAAGTTTTATCCCGCCGAGTATAATAGACGGTTTTATACATGGATGAAACTAGCACGGATAAAACTAGGGCGATGTAAAAAACTGTAAAATAACCAATTCCCTAAAAAAACAGATAAATATATTTTATTTGAATTTCCTTTCTCGTCGGGTTAGCGCATGCGCATTAGAGTTTTAAATATTTTATACAGTTTTATCCCAGATTTTTGTATAAAACCCCTACAAAATGTATAAAATATACAAATGTATAAAACTCAACTCTGCAAGTCACACAATTTGATCCTAATTTCACTTTCAAATATATTAGTATTTATGACAGAGTTGGCAGGTTTTATCCCGCCGAGTATAATACACGGTTTTATACATGTATAAAACTATTGCGGATAAAACTAGGCCGATGTATAAAAAGTATAAAACTGTAAAAAACCAACCCCCCCCTGAAAAAACAGCTTAAAAGCTTTTCATATTTTATAACGTTTTAAAGCATTGACGATGGTGTTTGCTTTTTATTTAGTGAATAATATAATCAAAATGTTAATAATTGAAAAATAATATTTTATTTTAATTTCCTTCCTCGTCGGATTTGCGCATGCGCATCCAAGTTTTATACATTTTATACGTTTATACAAGTTTTATCAGCGATTTTTGTATAAAACTGCAAAATCGTGTATAAAACCCAACTCTGATTTATGAGTTATAACATAACCTGACTTCAACAGATGAATAAATCTATAAGCTTATTAATTAAAAAATATCGCTCGATACGTTTTGAAAATGGAAGAGATTATAGGATTTTTGTCTATCTGTCTCTCCTGATGGTATAGACACTAAATTCAAAGACACTAATTCAAAAATTAAACAAGGTTAGAGATTCTTTAAAGTTTAAAGGTTGGAATTTTCACCTTTAGTTTAAAAAACTATTTTAACAAACCAAATGACTCTAAAGAACGTTCGTGCAACTTAACGAAAGGTTTAAAGGACGAAGAGCCATTTAACGCATCTCTAAATACCTTCTTGCAACCCAACGTTAATGTTGAAAACTGATTTTTGAACAAATGAGAATTGGAATGATTTTTGGCTTATAATTTAATTTTTTTAATCCAGCACCCTCTAAAAATATGCACATAGTTAAAAGACATGAATCAATTAAGGTTCGACCCAATCAGAGGTGATTTAGAGGTGCCTATAGGGTTCAAATTTGATTTTTTTTTCACCTCTAACTTTACGATATTCCCCTAATACCATCCCTAAAGGCAACAAACTTTTTTTAACATAATCTATAGTTGTTACCCTTTCCAAAAAGAATTCATGCATGTTGTCTTGTCTGTTCTTGTATGACAAGATTAGTAAGAGAAGGAGAATTAATATTTAAAAAACAAAAATAAAATAAAATACCTGGAAAGCGTGAGTGCTCATTATATATTTTTTTTGTTTTGTTTTGTATACTCAAATAAAAAATATTAAAAAATAAAAAAATTCACATTGCTAGCAACTTTGATATTATTTATGTTTTTTGTTTTCGAAATAAAAAAAAAAAATAAAAAATAAAAGCCAAGGAATATTAATAATCATATCTATGAATAATTGTTTACAAAATATAAAGTGGCCCTCTGGGCTTGGTGTAGTGGCTAGCGTGCTAACCTTCTATACCGAGGGTCGCGGGTTCGGATCCCAGGCAGTCCGATGATTTTATTTAACCCATTTGGATACCAAAGAAGAAAAGGCTGTGTATATGTGTGTGTGAGTGTGAGAGTGAATGGGAAAAAAGTGTTAATGTTTTTTTATATATAAATGTATATATGTATGTATGTATGTATATAAAATGGGGATTTTTTTTCACACTTTCGGCTACTGAGGCCATATAGTGCATCAGGCTTGAGCAGAGGCATATCTATATTGATTGAGCCGCGTGAATGGCTAAGAGGTGCTGCAAGATATTTAGATAAAAAAAAAAAAAAAAAAATTAAAGTTTACTATATATGGTGTAAATTTAGTTTTTATATATATAGGCCTATATAAAAAGGCAAAATGATTTTCACGGAAGGAGAAAAAATATTTGCCGCAAGGTGAAAAAATATAGTTTTGCTAAAAAAAAAAGGTAAAATGATTTTGACGTAAACGGCAAAAATTTTCCGGAGTGCGGAAAAAATTAAGCTTTGATAAAAAAGGTTCAATTGATTTTCATGGAAGGGGAGAAAACTTGCCGCAGGGCGGAAAAATTTGTTTTTTCTAAAAAAAAAGGTAAAATGATTTTCATGGATGGTAAAAACAATTATCCGCAGGGCGAAAAAATTTCGTTTTGAGAGGAAAAAAAAAAATGAAGGTTGCCCCTAGTGTGTAATGTTATTCCCAAAGCATCTTTGGGGGTGCCCTGGACTTTAAAAGGTTGGGAAACAAACACTGGACTAAACTATCGATCGACTAAAAATCGACCGTGTGTCCCCGCCGAAAGTAAATAAAGAAAACATAAATTTATATTTCTTCTTCTGCTTTATTTCATACAAATATCGAGGTTTCGGCCGATTTTCTGACCTTCATCAGGATATATGCTCCCTCGAGCTTGACAAACTTTCGGACCATCTAAAAAATAATTGATTTTTGAATTTTAATCAAAATCGTTGGAGCGAATTTTGAGAAAATAGAATAAAACTGAAAAAGTACATCAGTAAAATACGAGTACTTTTTGGCCGATTTTGTTAAAAAGATTATTTTCACGCTCCAGGAGGTGTCTAACTTAAATATTAGGAACCGACCGAATATTTGGTTTTGGCAAATTTTGGCCAAAATCCTGGTTTCGGCCAAAAAGTAGCCGAAACATTCGGCCGGCCGAAAACTGAGTCTAAAAAGATGGGATGAGACTCGCATGCAAAAAAATGCAAAAAAAGTCAAATGATTTGCAAAAGCTTGAAAAAGGTGCGGAAAAAATTTGGGTCTCCATAGGAAATACAAGTTTCGGTCGGACTCTATAAAATATAAAATTCCAATCTCGTAGCTCTTTTCGTTCTTGAGATATTTTGTTCACACACACACAGACAGACAGACCATGTCGCGAAACTTTGGATTCAGGGGACCTCAAAACGTGTATATCCCTCAAAATCTCGACATCGAATTTTTGACATGAATCCAATACTTCCTCTCTATATATATATTACATATATACATAGGTAAGAGAAAGTAAAAATAGGTTCAATAGTTTCGAAGTTTATGCATTAAAAAATTCTTTACAAACCCCATTTGGGGATTTGTGAAGTCGCTTTGTAAATAAAAGTCTCGATCAAACAATCCCAATTCAGAAACATTTGTTTTCCTATTAAAAATAAATCTAATAATCCTTAAAATAAAGAGAGATTTTATTTAATTCGAAAGGTGTTCATTTTAAAGAGCAAAAGCACAAAAAAAAAAAAAAAAAGAGGATTACATACTCTCTCTCTCTCTGGAAATTTATACAAATTGTATTTCGGTTATTACGCACATAGATATTATCTACTACAGATGGACATTGAATGACCTTTCCTTTTTTTTTTTTTTAGAAGGACCCGCCTTTAAAACGAACGATACGTTTATTTTCATTTCAATTCAATTCCTTTTTAAATATGCAAATCCCTTTCAAGGCTCATATCTTCAACTCAAATTATAATCCATTAAACAAAATTTAAATTCCATTATTATTTTTGCTCAATAGAATTTTATATAACTGTTTATAAAACCATACTAAAGCAATTTTACTGCCTCTTGTCTATATAATAAACAAAAAAAAAAACGTTCGTTCAGCCAGAGGCGTGCCGAGGGGAGGAGGGAGGGGGAGGTTCCGCCCCAGG
>JAKCPI010014852.1:0-34185 GCA_023213315.1 Euborellia annulipes | reverse complement strand
GCTAATTAATTAAAAGCAAAAAATTAATTATTCTTTAATACAATAATTACTAATTTAATTATCTACAACTTATAGAGCTCCTTTTTTAAAATATCATTTATTTAATGCGATTTAATCTAAAAAAAATTTATTTTTTCGAAAATCAAAAAAAGGGCTTCTATAAGTTGTAGATATTTTAAATAGCTTTCATTTAAAAAAATTTGAAGTCCGATAGCTTCAAAATTGTGGCCGCTGGAAAATCCCAAAATTAATACCTTAATTATAGACCACATTTTGCTATTAATTATTTATTAAAAATATAAATACTGTACAACGTTTCTACTGCTTATTCTGCAGTCGTTTTCAGTTTTGTGCACTGACTCAAGTGAACTAACCTCCTAAGGGACAGTTACGTGCATTTTATATACATTGTATATATATATCCTATATATTATATAGGCTTAATTACGACTTAAATGTGAAAACTATTTGTATTTTAATTTAATTTTATCTTGTATAATCTTCAACTTGCTTATAATTTTTCAAATATCTTTTTAGGAACATATTACTTATGTCTTAAGCTGCATTGATCCAAGAATGACTTTGGTTTTAATATTTGATTCGAAAAAATCGGATAAAGACTCTTATATAACTAAATTTGTTGCCGAGATTAGTTTTAATTTAAGATGTACCAAAGTATTTGCTAATTTAAAGCTTAACACTAAATGATTAAAAAGAATTCATCTGATTCATATTACGAAATTATGGAAAAACTAAGACGTGAGTTGGTACTCTTTTGATTTGATTTAAATGTCAATTTTCCCCTCCAATCTCAAACATTTTTTTAGTAAATAAAATTCAAGGCGCTTCGGGAGGCAAAGATGTTCGCAAAATTGGTCAAAGGTCTGTAGCAGGGGCGTATATATTTTTTTCGGGGGGGGGGGGGGGCTGAACTCAAAAATTTTTCTGCGGAAATTTTTTTTTTTAAGAAACTAAATTTTTTTTCACACGAAGTTTTTTGCGGAACATTTTTTCTTTTGCGGAATCAAAGTTTTCCACTCTGCGGAAAAATTTGTTGCGCTGATGTCTGTATATCCCTATATATGTATATGTGTTTGGGAAATTTCGGGGGGGGGGGCCCCTCGGCTCCACCCTTATATACGCCCCTGGTCTGTAGTGAAGAAATTTTTTTTGAATTTGATGTTAACCTCCTTATATGGACCCTGTTATGCAATGGTATGTCAAAGACCAAAGAAAATCAACAATAAAGTTTTTTGTTTACATTGGATTCTATATAATTTTTCTTGTCAATTGTACAAGTAACATTAAATATAAATTTTTTTAGGACTTATTTCATAAAAAATACTATTAATTAAAGCATTTGAAACAATATTCCGTGCTTAACTCAATTTTGAATTTTTTGGTCTTTGACACACCATTGCATAACAGGGTCCATATATGATCTGGCTGTTATAATCTATATTTAGTTCGATTCAGCATTCAAGGTTTTGTCTTCTTTTTTTGTGATATATTGACCATCTCTTTCAGTGCCGTTGCGAGCTTAATTCGCGCCCGGGGCACAATACCTTTTTAGCGCCCCCCTCCCCTCACCATTCGAAAACCATATAATAATATATGTAAAATATACAAAATTATTATATTACACTGGCACTAAATTTAAAATATATTTTCCAGAAATCAATTATAATAAAAATAAAAATTATCCAGCAATTTTTTGTTTTGCGATCCATTTGGCGCCCCTTTTGTAGCGCCGGGGGCATGATGACCCTTGGCCCCCCCCCCCCTCGCTACGCACTGGCTGAAGTTGGTTTATTTGAGAAAGAAAAACGGTAAATTTTCAGCAATTTTTTATTAGTTTTCAAAGCAATATAATATTTCCAAATATTTCAGAGACGTATCGGCATCCCTTCTTCAGTGAATTTCGAAATATTTGGAAATAGTGCTTTGTAAACTATTAAAAAATTGCTGAAAATTTACCGTTTTTCTTTCTCAAATGTTAAACCAATATTTCCTAGTTAAATATTTATTCTGGGCCAAATTACCTTAAAACTTACTTTTATTTTAGAAAATAGGCTATATAGCGCTACAAATTTCGCTTTTCAGTATTATTGTATAAATATAATAGTAAAATCTGTGAAATAATAACTTTGAAATCATGTATTTAATTTAGAAAACAAATGTTTTTGACGATAACAAATGTATTTATTAATATAATCAATCAATAGAATGGAATTATTAATATATTTTTTAATCTTCATAAGTTTTAATTTTATTTTTTAATAAATTTATTTGTATAAAAAATATGACTTTGTAACAGGAGTGAACAGGAGAATAGAATAATAGAGGAGTGTGTTGGCGCCAAAAAAAAAATAACCTCCTCTCTGTTTTTGATCTCCGGGTATTAAGCATTAGAAAATTATCATATAAATTATATATAAATATATTGTGAAAAGAGAATCTTTATAATTGAATAAAATATTTGATTTGTGCTGCACTCTTGTGGAAACTTTAAAAATTATACTTATAATTCCAAAAGTCTCCACAGGGTCGCAGCACTAATCAGCCTGAGATGGATTTCCTCTTAATTTATATGATAAATCACCATTGATAATACCCGGAGATTAAAAACAGAGAGGAGGTTAATTTTTTTGTTGGCGCCAACACACTCCTTTACTATTCTATTCTCCTGATCACTCCTGTTACAAAGACCATTCAATACAACAAGTTTATTAAAAAATAATATTAAAAAGTATGAATAAATTAATAATAATTATTATATAAATATTAACAGTTAATTAATTAAATTTGTTATATATAGTCTTATAGTCAAAATACATTAAAAATATTATATTTTCTAAATTAGGTACAAATTTCAAGATTAAATTAATTACTCCACAGATTACTACTATTTTATTATAATACTGAAAAACGAAATCCGTAGCGCCGTAATCATCTCAAAAATTTTATATTTTCTAAAGTAAAATTAAGTTTCAAGGAATTGAAAATCTGAAATTAAATAGGTCTATATCAATGGGGTTAATTACCTCGCCCGAGATTTGAGAAAAATATTTTTTTTGGGAATTAATAAATATGTTGGTAAATAAAAACGACAACTAGGTCGGCCCCCTTTGTTTTGCGCCCCCAGCCCAGTTGCGCCCGTGGCGGGCGCCTGTTTTGTCACGCCCTCGTTACGGCCCTGATCTCTTTTCTTTTAAAATATATGATTACTTAATAATCTCAATTTTATCGTTAATGCTTGTAAAAACAAGTGTATATAGTTTAAAGCTTAAAATGACAAATCTTCAATCGAATTGCTCAAAAAACTATTTTTCATCTTTGTTTTTTTGTTTAACCCAGGGGTTCCCAAACTTTTTCCGTTTCCAGCAATATATCAGAATTTTTCCGTGACACGCCATGTCAAATCTCAGGCCAAACCTTATGTTACTAATAGTTTTTCTTCATTTTAAATTCTAATACGCTTTGTTATATCTATGTTTGCAATTTTATTTAATAAATAATTAAAACTCTAATGTGTTTATTAAAGCTTTTGTTGTGTATATTATCATTATTATGGGAATTTTTAATTATAGACCACATTTTGTTATTAATTATTTATTAAAAATATAAATACTGTACAACGTTTCGACTGTTTATTCTGCAGTCTTTTTCAAGTACTGTGTACTTGCTCCGACTTAAGTCTTGTTCACTCTACACTTCAATCTACAACGTTTCGACTGCAGAATAAGCAGTCGAAACGTTGTAGAGTATTTATATTTTTAACTATAATTAAAAATTCCCATATTTTGTATAGGGAAATTTCTGAGATATTTCCTGCTAGGCGGAACATGATTCCTGCTGGCCGCGGGCCTCTTGTTGGCCACCCCTGGATTAAAGCTTTATTAAGATGTATAGCTAAAGATAA
Organism: Euborellia annulipes; assembly: GCA_023213315.1. NCBI lineage: Eukaryota > Metazoa > Arthropoda > Insecta > Dermaptera > Anisolabididae > Euborellia > Euborellia annulipes. The sequence continues at coordinate 30,263 of JAKCPI010014852.1, read as the reverse complement.
TTTTCATTGCTTATATATTTATTTTTTAATTGTCTCAAGATCTTATGTTTAAATGTTCGATTTTCTCTCTCCCTATATATATATTTGTAAATTGTTAAAAGTTGTTTATATTTTTATTTAATAAAATATTTTATTAATGAAAAAATGTTTTTTTTTTCTATAGATATCTATAAGAAATAATAATAATAATAAATAGGCTTAATGATGTTAAATTTTAATTAAATTTTAGTACAAGAAATTTTTATAAATTCAAACAAAAAATTGAAACATTAAATAAAGTTAATATAAGAAGATTACCATAAGAATTTAACTTTTAACTAACTCAAAAAAAATAATTAACTTTTAGGAGAGAAGGTCTGCCAAATAGGATAGTCTCTATCGAATGAAATAAAAGAAAACGTTTCGGCTTTAGGTAGATAATTCTAAGAACTGATGATGAAATTATTAATTACAGCCGAAACGTTTTCTTTCGATTGAGGCTATCCTGTTTGGCTAACTTCCTCTTTTATCTCATCTTCATCTTTGATAATAATTGACTGTTTGATTTTTTTTTAGAGGCTTCCATTTCTGCTTTAAATGGAATCTGAAAAATGAAAATAATAAAATAAATTAATATTAAAACTATATGATCTTAAGTTTTACCTAATAAAATGTACTTCAAACCAAAATTTCAACCTCCTAGCTCTTTCCTGAGATATTTTATTCACAGACAAACAGACCAATTTGCGGGATCCACTTCAGGGGATCTCAAAACATGTATATACATCAAAATCTCGACATCGTATTTTAGACATGATCGCAATACTTTCATATATAGGGTAAGAGAAAGTAAAAATAGCATCTAGTGTACCAACTGGCACAGGCTGACGTGATCCGTCATACCAGTTACAACAATGACCTCACTATTTAATCAAACTCTGCGGTTTATATTGTAATTCAGTATATAAAATGCCATAAATCGAAAGTGAGATGTGTTTTATGTTGCCAGTCTGTCACAGTATAAAAGTAATATAAAAAGTAAAAACCCCAACGTTACATTGGAAGATCACGCTGTAAACAACAACCATAACTACCAATTTCATGCAGGATGTTGAAGATAATTATCAACCTTATAAGATGCTATTCATATATTAGTAAACAAAAGTGTAATAGACTTTAAATTTACTATATAATAATACAATACTAATAAATAATAATACAAGAAAACAAGTATTGCCATACTGTCAGATAGCCAGGCTGCAATAAAGGCGTTGAATTCTTATGAAATCAACTCCAAAACAGTCTGGGATTGCCTAATCAAATTAAATGAATTAGGGAAAGAAAATAGAGTTGTTCTCCACTGGGTTCCAGGACACACTGGGATGGAGGGCAACGAAGAAGCAGATAAGCTTGCAAAAAGGGGATCGAAAACACCTTTTACTGGACCAGAGCCATTTATCGGAATTGGGATAAACACCATTCGGGCGATTCTGGATTCAAAGGAAAAGAACGAAAGAGAACCGCTATGGAGAGAATATCCAAAACTGAGGCAATCCAAAGAACTTCTCGGGACATTTGACCACAAAAGAACTGCGGACTGCCTGAAACTTAGCAAGAACAAGTTGAGAATACTGACAGGTTTCTTAACAGGACATTGCAGACTCAGGGGACACCTGAAGAAACTGGGTCTTGAAGGAATTGACATATGCAGATTCTGTGAATCAGCAGAAGAGACCCCAGCTCATCTCCTCAAGGATTGTGGAGCTCTGATCCACAAAAGAAGAAGAATATGGGGAGCATATTGTCTGTCATCGAAGGAGCTTCCATCCTTAGAACCGCGCCAGATCCTTAGCTTTTTGGATGCAACCGGACTGGAAAAGATACTCTGAACGGGGACTTATACCGTAGGAGGATGATAGAAAAGGGGAGCACAATAGATCCGGGAGGTCGCAGTGCAATACACACCCCTACGAGCGAATCTATCTATCTATCTAAACAAAAGTGTAATAGACTTTAAATTTACTATTTTCAGAGGAAAATAATAAGAATATTTTAAAGCGATGAGCGATGGTCAAAAAGAAGTGAAACATCTCCTACATCGGGGCCGTAGCCAGAGGGTCATATACGAGTCCAGCCCCCTCCCTCCCCCCTTCTGAAAACTCGAAAAATTATAAATAAAGAGAAATATATGAGAGAAACAGTGTTAGTGGTAAAATTTTAAATACTGTTAGAAATTATAAACTCTATTCCTATATTCTCTTTATTCATTTCGGAAGGGGGGATTGCTTCTAGGAACAACCCCAGCCCCTCCCCGAAATAATAAATTAAAAACAAGGGCCGATTCCCTTTTAGAAAAAAAGCCAAAACAAGGATGTCAGTCCTATTAAGAATTATAAAAGACTTTAGATAGTTAGTAAATTTTTACTTACGTTGCAAACATAATAGCTCTGTTCTAATGCACTAAAAATTCTCACTTTCGCCACATGAGTATGGCAGGTATGGCAGGTCGGCTGGCTGAACTGGGGCTGGAGATCAGCTAAAAAAAGAACAAGATCAATTACACTGAAAAACAAGCCACAGACATCTGACATGATGTTTACATTTTCTAATGCCGTTTTTCATGCTGATTACAAATCTAAAAACCATTTTTCTCTATCACGTCAGTATTTTTTTTAATTGCCACCCCAGTTGTATTGTATATCATTGGAAAGGGCATCTAAAAAGCTGTAAAATGACCCCTCATTCATCTCTCTATCTCATCTCTAAGTGATTTTATAGCAATTTAAATAGATGTGGTTAGGTTTGCCATTTTTGACAAATTTAACACGCCATATTTCTTAAACGAGTTGAGATATCAAGTTGAAATTGGGGCTTTTTCTTAGTCTCTATTGACTCTACCTAAGACCCAAATTTCATAGAAATCTGAGATGGTGAGGTTAAAAAGTGTATCGATTTGACGTGGAATGAATGACTCATATATAAATGGTTAATGTCAGATATCTCAAAAACGGTATATGATAGAGACAAACGGTTTGCATATGTGTAATCAGCATGCCTCAATTGTCGTAAAACCAGTGTTGGATACCAAGATATCCACCAAAAGTTTTTTTTTTTTGTTTATCAGTGTTAAAAATGTAGTTTTTTTCACTTTAGAGCCAGATAGAAAATCACCGTAATAAATAAATGTGACTAAAGGCACACTAGATATATTAATTCTCTTTCAGATAGTATATTAACAGATGTAGGATCATATTCAGGAAATTTTATTTATTTTTTGAGGGTTTGCCTGAGCCGAATGATAAACATGCAAATAATGCTATTATCTGTACCTTTCTAAGTTCCTCTTTTTGAACTTCTTGAATAAATGGATAAATGATCTCTGCCATATTTTTATTTCCAGTTTCACTTATATATTTGACAAGCGGTTCTAAATTGATCCAGCTAATGAAAGGGCAGATGGCTATCAACTCAACAATCTCTTCTAATTCATTTGCTTGAATTTTATTCTTGCTAGCTAAAAAAAAAAAAAGAAAAAAATATTTTTTCAAAATCCACTCAACTAATTTATTAATAATATATCATTTAAAATGTCTACCTGTAAGAAAAGGTTGGGTAATGACGAATTCCCAGGCGTTAAGAATATATGGTGATGAAATTATTTGTTCTTCAAAAAGATATGGCAATATTTGTTTGAGTTTAATACGCTAAAATTAATTAAATGATTAATAAAAGCAAAAAATTAAAATTGAAGATAAAAATAGTAGGACAAGAAATTCGGACGGTATTCGTCTTTTTCGGATGTTTGAATTAATAAATATTAATTATATAGATAGAGTTTTGTTATAGTTTGTGATTTTATAACTATGTAAGCCAGTCAGTCAGTTCATCGTTTATGATAAAGAAATATGAGAGATTAATTTGTGATATTAAAGCTTTTGTGGTTTGTATTATTATTATGGGAGTTTTTAATTATAGACCACATTTTGTATTAATTATTTAGTAAAATATAAATACTGTACAACGTTTAGACTGCTTATTCTGCAGTCGTTTTCAAGTATTGTGCACTTGCCACGACTCAAGTACGCAGAACTTGAAAACGACTACGTAACGGTCTCTTAAAGGTTAGTTCACTTTTGTCGGAGCTAGTGAACAGTACTTGAAAAAGACTGCAGAATAAGCGGTCGAAACGTTGTACAGTATATATATTTTAATAAATAATTAATACAAAATGTGGTCTATAATTAAAAACTCACATAATAATAATTTGTATTTAATTGGGCATATCTCATCCTCTGGACTTCTCGCTTTCGCAGAGGACGAACTATCGGCCTAATAAAAAATATATATATATATTTTTTTTATATATATATATATATGTATTATACAAAGGATTTTTATGAAGTTTTTAAGATTTATTTCGAATTATATAAAAAATTATATATTTATATAATTTTTTATTGGACGGTCGTCCTTGGATAAGGGTCCGTCGTGAAAGCTCGAAGTAGACTCCGAATCGAGGCGCGATATGTCTAATAGATATATGTTCTGGAAGGCTTTCGCGACAAGTTTTCTCGGGCTAAGTCGCGTTGGTTGTTGAGATTTAAATCAATGTTTAGACTCTCTTTTTGGAAACATTTTCAAGAGTGAGGGATTAGGAGGTAATGGCGACTTAATCCGAGAAAACTTATCTTATATATATATGCTGAGATAATATAGAAGAAGGTGAGAGATGTTTATTTGTATATATCGTTGCTATTTTGGCATACATAAATTAATTATATTATAATTAAATAAAGTTGAATTTTGTTGTTTGGAATAGTATTAAAATATGCTGGATTGCAGTTTTTTATTTAAGACTTAAAAACAACAAAATTCAACATTATTTAATAATAATATAATGTTAGATATTATTTATGTATGCGAAAATAGTGACGATATATACTGTATACAAATAAACATCTCTCACATTTTTATCCCATGATAAGAGAAAAAGAACTAAAAAAATAATTATTAATACCATTTTGAGATCCAGCATTTTTTCCAAAAGGACGTCCCAAAATTTCTTTTCAAAAAGTTGATTAAGAAGAAGGAGATCAGCGTAATCAGCGAGAACTTTTTTATTTCTTCCATGGATTTTAATAATCTCATCAAAGAGTTGGGAATCGAATTTAAATTTTTGAAAATAATTAAACGGCAATGTGATATTAGATAATTGGAATTGATAGAGAAAATAGAGATCTGAAATAAATTTCCTAAAAAAAAAAGAAAATTATAAAATATTAATTTTTTCTATTTCTTTTGGAAATGGAGAAATTTCTTAATATTTACTCCAATGTATTAAAATCCTGAAAATATGTCTGATTTATTAAGTTATCCGGCTTGATATGACCGAACAGCGACTTCCAAGTCTGGTAACGTAAATATAATGGAACATCGTTTTCATTAAGTATAAAAGCTATAATTTGAGTTATCACAGGATGCGCAGAATCTGAATTAAGAATATATGATACCCTGAAACAAATTATATAATATTATTAAAATATTTGACCGTATATACATTTTAAATTGTAATGTACACAGCTGATGATCCCGACATAATCAGAAAGAACAAAGAACAACTTCACCAACATTTAATTATTTACAAATGATAATTTTTTAAAGATAATTGGCTTTAATTTTCCAAATGGAGTGATAGAAACCCAAAGCTTTCCAATTTTATTCACCGAATTTTTTTTTGAATTTTACAATCTTATAGAGCGTATTATGCAGGATCTCCAAATTTCCACAGATTGGAGGCTCAAAAAATTCCTGAATATACAGAATTTTTCCATTGGCTTTTATCTCTCCTTATGTAAAAATCAAAATTATAATAATTAAATCTCTCAAATGAAAAATAATAAAATTTGTTATATAATTAAGTTTTTTTCATTGAAACAAAAAAATCTTGTGTATCATACTTGAATTTAATTCTCCTATTAAAGCATAATGTTTCAACCAGAATCAACAGTTACCAGTTTAAAATTAATATTTACAAAATATTAAAGAGTTCTAAGAAATTTATTTATTTTCAAGAGTAAATAAAAAGTAAAAGTCAAACCTCTTCAAATTTTTTTTGATTAATTCTTGTAATTGAATTTCATTATTATCTTCTAATGAGAATAAATTACTTCTAATAATTTGGTATTGTATTTTGTCGAGCTCTAAATTGTGCAAAGCTGCTATTTTAATTGCTGCCTTATTTATTTCTGTAATAAAAAATAATAATGTGTTTATTAAAGCTTCTGTGTTTGTTTTGTATTAATTATTTATTAAAAATATGAATACTGGCCAATATTTCGACTGATTATTCTGCAGTCGTTTTCAAGTACCGTGCACTTGCTCCGACTCAAGTGAACTAACCTCTAAGGAACCGTTACGTGAATATATATATTGCATATATAAAATGTAAGTGCACAGACTTGAATACGACTGCAGAATAAGCAGTCGAAACGTTGCACAGTATTTATATTCATTATAAGTATTTATATATAAATTAAATTTTCCTTAATAAGGTGTAAACAGTAAAGTTCAACAAAAAGACAATATATAAACAATTCTGAAAAAATACCTGTATTATAGAAAGGAAATGTGTCCTTTAGAATTGTCTCGTTCTCATAGAGAGTTTTAATCAAAGCTTCTCCATTGTTTAAATATTCTAAATATTCCGGATTCCTTAAATTATGAAAATATAATATTTGTTTTGTTGAGAGATTCAAATATCTTTTTTGTACTTTGTTAAAAGAGATTTGAGCTTCATTATTATCACTTGTAGTTGAATTTTGTAGCCATTTCTTAACAATTTCAAAACACTTAGATGATGCATCAACTTGGTCCTTTCCTAAAAAACAAAAATTAAATTAAATTCAACGTTTTGATTTCATGTGGCCATTTTGTGAGGAAGGCAACGCTGGGGAGATGAGCCTCTTTTTATAAATATTTATAATTTAATTGGGTGAAATATGTAAACTTATTGCAGAAAGAAAATGAATGGTAATAAAATGCAAGAACCATCTCTCATGGGAAAGAGAGACCGACACCAAATCACCGAAATCTACTGACTATCCTCCGTAGAATAGAATTCTAAAAAGAAAACAGAATCGTAACCCAATTTATTCTCAAAGAAAACCGTCCCTTAATCTTTTGAGCCACTATTCTATCTATATCCACTTACGTAGGGGGCGATCTACTTTATTATTATATAATAATAAGCAATTGAAACGTTGTAAAGTATTTATATTTTTAATAAATAATTAATAACAAAATGTGGTTTATAATTAAAAAATCTTATAATAATAATAATACTAACCACAAAAGCTTTAATAAACAAATTTTTACGTTGTATGGGGAACAACTTTCCTAGGATGTTAATAAGAAGGCAGAAATGAGAGATGCAGCTAAGGTTATTTCTTTATTCATTTAATTCACACAGCTGACTTTTCGGTTCCGTGTTTGAACCATCCTCAGAGCTGACGAAAAGTTTCCTAGAATGCCTACCCCCAGAAGGTGACATGACTTAACTTTAGATTAACCTTCACTAAATTAAAATCCTCTGGATTACCATTCCCCAAAACCGTCTCAGGAACTCAAGAAAAAGCTTTGGCCATTAGTTGAAAAGTCAGAAGTTGAACCTGCCTGCCATAATCGGTAATCTTTGGATCTCAGAGGAGAGGGCATCCCCTACTCAAAAAGCATTAAGGCGGGGCAGGAGCGAAGGTGTTCGCATGTTTTTCCCGCTAAGATGGCGTTGTGTGTCATAAAAAATATGCCCAAAATCTCAAGTAATTCAAAAATTTGCCATGAGATGTCAGAATGGTAGCTAATAATATTTAATGCATTTGGTTGATTTTCATTGATCTTTTGACAATAAATACTTTAAAAATTTTATTATATATTATGTATCTTTTATAAAAGCATAAAAATATATAAATATAGGCCAGATATAGGCCATTAGGCGATCGGCTGTTAGACTAGCCTGCCATCTATTGCAAGAATGCTGAACTTATTTGACAGATGATTTTCAAATAAATCATCTAAGCTTATTTTAAAAATTTCTTAATTAATATGTGATTAATAATAACAATAAATTCATTTTTAAATTTAAAAAAAATTAAAGATTATTGGGACATCTTGATTTTTGTATTTGCTTGATAACAAAAAATTAATTACGATAATTTTTTAATAAGTCATTAAAAAAATTTTAGCGCGATGTCCCAATAATCTCTTATGAATTTAATTCATTAAAAAAAAACCGCATTGAAAAATTCCTTATAATAGTCTAGTTTTTTTTAAGTACGTTTAGACGTCGCTCCTGAACCCCCTTAACCAAAGTCTATAAGAATAGACATCGCTATCCTCTGAGAAATCTGCTCTCTCTGTTTCCTATTATATATGTACCGCAACAAGTATTAAATGCGACAGTATGCCTATTTCTGAAAGCCAAGTCCAGATTCTCCAACAGACTGATGTCACATGGTCGCCCACATCCAGATCCTTTACATGATCTGAATATATAATCTCCTTACCACTCACCCCAGTCTGCCTTCCAGTGTCACAACAGGTGAACTCGATGTCACAAGCATTTTAAAATAAAAAAAAACATAAATACCTGGCTGGATTCGATTAATAAAATTATAAAGTGTAGCGCACGCATATTTGAGGTCATTCATATGATCAATACAATGCGATATTTGTTCCAGTAGATAGTTGCTATTATTAAAGATCATCCAATCCCCTCGCGTAGGAGAGTAATCTTTTAACTAGAATAAATTATTTTTCATTAGTTAAATTTAAATTTGTTTTTAAAAGATTTATTAATTGACTTACAGCATTTTTTATAGCCATTCCACAAATAATATTTTTTTCAATATCAAGTTTTTTCGTATATTTAAACCAATGATTATAATTTTCTAAACTGAATTCATTGTAAATTAGTTTTAAGTTTTTTTGGTAAAATGGATAAAGAGGCAAACGCCATTTCGCTATTGGTTCCATGCTTAGTGCTTCAGGAAAAAATTTAAAATAAAGTTCTTGTTCTGATTCATCTGGAGGGCTAATTAAAAAAAAAAATATTAATATAATTTTGCTAAATGACGTTGAACTATTTTTAGATGGTAGAAAAGTTTCGCAAGGAGTAGTGGCTGAATGAAAGTATAGTTAGTAATGAGGAGAAATAAAGCGAATAAAGAATTAAAGAAAAAAAATATTCTTCTTTTTCCGCTTTATTTAATCATTATTAAAAAAAAGTTTTATTTAAGATTCTCATTAGATGCAAATATTTCGGAGACATAGAAGTGGATATAACCTATAATCAAATAAAAATAAGAAATATTCGTGTGAAAGAGGGAGTCCAGAATAACTTATGAATGTATGATATATAGGTAGTTTTTATAAGTAGAATATTCTCTTTCACCCCATTTTTCGTATAAACACCTGAATTGACGATACAGTTTATCCATTATTTTTCTTTTTTTTTTAATAGTTAAATATAATTCATTTTATAAGAATTAAATATTAAAACTAAAAATAAATCACAAACAGGATTGGGAAATTATTTTCTTGTGTATTAGTCAAAAGTGACGCGAGGTTTGAAATAAATTGGTTGCAATTTCACAGTGCACACATGTTTCTTCGTGCCCCTTGTGTATGTACAGTGAGGGACAATATTAAGTCCCACCCATGCCTTTTCTTCATGGGTGGGACTTAATATTGTCCCTCACTGTACTATGCAATTGAAACCAGTTGGTGAAATAGCGTGTGCAGCTTTTCGATTGTTAACCAAAAACTTTCTACTAGGGTCCGACCGAAACAAGATTTTCAGCCGAAACCGAATATTCGGCCTCAATCTTAGTTTCGGCCGAAACAAGATTTTCAGCCGAAACCGAATGTTCGGCCTCAATCTTAGTTTCGGCCGAAACCGTAACCGAAACAGAAACTTGTATTTTATATAAAAAATTCATATCATTTTATTTATTTATTTTTTTTTTTTTATTTTTTTCCCCTCCCGTGAAAATCATTTTAGGCTACCTTTTTTTTAGGGAGATTAAATTTATTTCACCCTCAAGTGCAAATCATTTGACCGTTTTTTTTTTGCATGCGAGTCTCATCCCATCTTTTCAGACTCAGGTTTCGGCCGGCCGAAAGTGTCGGCTATTTTTTGGCCGAAACCGAAACTACGGCCGAAACCAGAATTTTTGGCCCAAACTGTAACCGAAACCGAATATTCGGTCGGTTCCTACTTTCTACATACATTTATTAGTTAACGTTGATTTTATCTTTCACACGAATGTTTATTTTTATTAAAGATCCTCTGGAAAAGTTCTATCAGGTCTCTGAAATATTTTCTTTCTTCCATTAAAAGTTGAAAAATTTGAAAAGTAATTTTAAGTTTAATAGTCACAACAAATAGAATAAAAATTGTTGTAGTTAAAATCCATCAAAAGATTTGGACTATAATAAGCCAAAACAAATGAACAGAACCTTTTCTCTCCTCTGCTAGGAATCTTTTATCACCTAAAAATAGATACATATTATTATGAGAGTTTTTAATTATAGATCACATTTTGTATTAATTATTTATTAAAAATATAAATACCATACAACTTTTCGACTGCTTATCCTGCAGTAGTTTTCAAGTACTGTGTAGCGGTCCCTTAGGGGTTAGTTCACTTGAGTCGGAGCAAATGCACAGTACTTGAAAACAACTGCAGAATAAGCAGTCGAAACATTGTACAGTATTTATATTTTTAATAAATAATTATTTAACAAAAATATAAATACTTAATATTAATTATAATTAATACAAAATATAGTCTATAATTAAAAACTCTCATAATAATATTACAAATCACAAAGCTTTATTAAACATAATAGATACATACCTTATTCTTTGATAATTCATTAAAAATGGTAATTGGCAAATTTTAAACACTCCTTGATAATTTAAAAACTTTAGAAGTTTTTCAATGCAGGAAAATATTTCATAATAATAATAATTGGATCTATTAAGTATATAACAGAGTCGTTCAATGGCTAAACGACGAATCTCGTTTGATTCGTCTATTTCAGAAATGATATTTATACAATTTTTGTAAATAACATTTGTATTATTTCTGATTGAATATTTTGAATTTCCGAGATAGTCGGTTTCAATTTCTAATTCCGGTCTCCATGATAATATAATATTTTCCAAATATTCGAGCATAACTAAATCAAAACTTAAATTGAAATCTTTGCAAAATAATCGGATTTGGTAGAAATTCTTGAATAATTTATTTTTTAATAAATTATCTAGAGCTTTTTTAGGTTCCCTAAATGACAATTCAGAATTTTGAATGGTGTATTTATAAAACATCTTTTCCCAGAAGCTCATTTTGATGATATTATCAAATTCTTCAAAACATCTTACAACTTCATTCAATTCGCAATATAATAAAGCGAGGATTGATAATTGAAGATTTCGATTGTTGTTTGATTTTTTGTCAGTCAAAGTTTCTTTCAACCAATCGATGGCAGTATCATCGTCCAGACACGAGAGAAGACTCAGAGTCAATGTCTGGTCAATATGAGGTTGATATGTAACATATTTTAAGATTTCTATAATATATTCTGTATTCAAAATATTGTCTGCTTCCTTTTGTAAATCTTCGCTTAAATCCTTATGGGGAAGTATAGTATTATAGTAAATCGGAAATATATAAGTGAGCTTTAAAATATTAAAATTCGATGATTTAATTTTCTTGATTAAATTAATAAAAGTTTCTAAATGTTCCTGCAATGAATATAAAAATATTTATTTATTATGAAAGTGAATTTTATATGTTTTTATTATAATATATAAGGTTAGAAATCATTTTGTTGAAAATCCAGAGAAAAAACCTTTGAACAAGGAGAGATTTAAATTAGGTTGGTTGCTGGGTATATGAGATTGGAGACGGGAGGAATAAAACCAGCGAGTGAGTCGAACATCTTTACATTTTATTCGAGACAAACGTTTCGGCAACCATTCTTCCAGTGCCAAAAAAGTTTCTTAGGATGTCCGTGTCATATATAATAATAAGATAGTTTTTTTTTTTTTTTTTTTTTTTTTTTGGAATGGGTGCATAAGGTCCGAAGACCTATAATGACCAATAGTCACATGCAGCCAGGAAGAAAATAAAAACAAAAGGAGAAGCATAAAGGGGAAACTCAACTGCGGGAACTGAGAAGATGCCTGTTGAGGTTAGACTTGAAAGTCTGAAGATTGTAGGTTTTGGGGAAGATAGACGCAGGGAGCTTGTTCCAATCACGGGAGGTCATGGGGACAAAGGAAGAATGAAATTGATTTGTTCTGTTAGTCGTGATCTGAACAGCATAGGGATGCTGGGAAGATGCCTCTCTTGTGTTCCGTGAATATGTTGCATTGGGTGGGATAATTGATTTTAATTCGGCAGAGCATTGACCATGGTAATACCTGTAGAGAAAGCATCAGCCTGGAGCGTTCGGCAAGTAAACTACTAAACTATTGTACTTTCCGAGCGCTCCATGCTGATGATTCCTATACAAAACTATCTTATTATTATATATATATATATGACACGGACATCTTAAGAAACTTTCATTGGCACTGAAGAATGGTTGCCGAAACGTTTGTCTCGAATAAAAAAACAAAATATACAATCAGAGTGAGGTGAAGAGCTGACTAGATCTTGTAATAAGGAAGAAAGAAAAGAGCGATTGCAGCCACGTTTATTTCGTTTATTAGTCACTTCAAGCCAACGTTTCGGTCAGATTTGCGACCAGTATGAAAGTATGTCAATAAAACTCCTTAAAAAGTTGAATGGCACAATTGTGTAAATTACTTATTGCCATTTAATAAGGACCAAAGGCTATGCGAGTCAAGGTTAGATTGAAATGGCTAATAAAAGAAATAAACGTAGCTGCAATCTCTCTTTTTTTTCTTCTTTATTACAAAATATACAATGGGTGGCAATATACTAACCCAGCAGAAAGGTTCTGGACAAGTAATGAATGCTATTGAATTACAATTTTATTATTATTATTGGTTTATGTAAAAAAATTCTTTCAAAATATGAATCGCATCATTTTTTTTTTTATTATGATAATATCAAAATAATTTCAAAAATCAATTGATATAATTTTGATTTTAGTCATTAAAAAATTGTTGATTTTATTTTTAAAAAGTCTGGTGTGCTGGCGCACAGCACACAACTTTCTCTTACCCTTCGGTAAGAGAAAGTTGTGCACCGTGCTGGTCACACCAGATTTTTTGTGTCGAGATATATTTAGTTTCCCATGGCACCTTAGTTTCAAACTTGCATTTTAAATGTTGACTGCTTGAAATAAACTAGGGTTATTTTTCAAAATTTTAATCTCATATTTAGACATTTTATACACAATATAGAATCGTAAATAAATACAAAATTTCATAAGAATTGGAAAAAAAATTTTAAATGCGTAAAAAGTTCCAAAGGGGACCCCCTTTTGAATCGAAATTAACATACAAATCCCTATAGGAAATTAACATTGTTCCTATGGATGGAAGAGGCGGAAAGGGAATTTAAAAAGAGTAGAGACAGACGATAATGTTTGCAAGTGGGAGAGAGAGAGAGAGAGATATGTTTTCTCCGAAACAATTAAAGACAGGAATAAAATAAAAATAAATGGGAATTTAAATAATAATTGATTTTTAATCTAATAAAAAGAAAAAGATTTAAATTCGGTTACCATGGCAACCATTTCTCCTATCTTTCCTATGAAGAACAAGAGTAAAGTGGTTTTCAGAAGATTTCAACGGCAAAATGAGAATATACATTTTAAAGAGCATCTAAAAAATAGTTGATTTATGAATTTAAAAAAAAATCCTTGGAGGGAATTTTGAGAAAATCGAAAAAAACTGAAAAAGTACATCAGTAAAGTACTAGTACTTTTTGGCCGATTTTGTTCAAAAGCTTATTTTGAGTGTCCGGGAGGGTTCCTAAGTTAAATATAAAATTTCAATCCGGTAGCTCAATTCCTTCATGCTAAAAATCGTTACACAGACACACACACAGACCAATTTGCGGGACCCACTTTTTTAGACTCAGGGGACCTCAAAACATGTATATCCATCAAAATCTCGACATCGAATTTTTGACATGGTCGCAATACTTTCTCTCTATATATTTCATATATAGGGTAAGAGAAAGTAAAAATAGGTTTAAATAATTCCAATATTTCTTTTTATTAGTAACCATTATCTATTCTTTAATAAAAAGCTGTGTATAAAATCAAAATTTTATGAAGTGAATTTTGATATTCTTTTTCAAAAATGGATTAATTTCATATTTATAATGAATTTATTATTAAAAAAAAAAATATAATTTGTTCAATAATAATAAATTGTTGTAAAAATATATATATATGTAAATTGTCCGGAAACATTCAGATGTATTAGTAAATGAGTTTTTTTCTCCAGATGCTTAATATTTATTTTTGTAAAATAAAAAAGTTATCAATATTCAATTACCTCTAGAAAATTATCGGACTCTTCTCCTGAACTCGAAAACATCGACACAGATTCATTTGGATCGTTTAGAGAATCATTTTCATCCTCTTCATGCTCAATTAAATATTTTTCTTGAAGCATTGTTTGTAAATACGAATGGATAGTCCCTTGCGAGTCAGAATCCAATTCTCCGCTTCCAGTAAAAATGGAGGATGAATGTGGTCTAGTAAAAACACTTTTGATTATTTGCGCTCTATTATTTATATCAAAATTAAATTTTTCCATAATATAAAAAATATTGGCATAATCAAGCCATTTAAAAAATGAGCCTTCTGTAAAATTAAAGTTTAAATTAGAACGCTCAATTAGTGAGCAAAATAATTCAAATAATGCGATTGAAAAAATCCTGATAATTTCAATATTAAACATTTAAAAAATGATTATTCAATAAGCCGGAGTCATTTGGTGTAAGGATGATCGTGACTTCGGGAGCTGGCTCCGGAATCACAATCTGTTCAAGCTGTGACTCCAGCTTCTGTCCCGACTACATCACAATAAGTTTTTTTTGGCAATGACCTTTACTATCAACTATCAGCCTAAAAAGAGTTCGAAGCAATGTCTTACTGAGATAAGTAATACAGAAACATTTGTATTAAATATTAATTGGAAAATTATAAATGTAGAAAAATAATTAGAAGCCAGAACCAGTGAAAATTTTAATGACTCCGGCTCCGCCAATGCTTCCTAGCTAAGAACCGATTTCGGCTCTCCAGCCATAGGAAGATATATGACAAATCAACCATCCAGTAATAATAATGGAAAATTATTATTATTAATTGAAGTTTTTAATTATAGACCATATTTTGTATTATTTATTTATTCAAAATATAAATAACGTACAACGTTTCGACTGCTTATTCTGCTGTGGTTTTCAAGTACTGTACACTTGCTCCGACTCAAGTGACCTAAACTCTAAAGTGCCGTTACGTTAGATGTTAGTTCACTTGTGTCGGAGCAAGTGTACAGTACTTGAAAACCACAGCAGAATAAGCAGTCGAAAAGTTATTTATATTTTTAATAAATAATACAAAATGTGGTCTATAATTAAAAACTACCATAATAATAATATTAGGTAATATAAATTGTACTCAAGGTTATTTGTTTCAATTCATTTTATTAACTTTATACGCATTTCGACACTATGTGTGCAGGGCCGGAACTAGATTTTTTAAGGGGGGCAAAATTTAATTTGGCACCCCTCCTTAAAATTTTCTATACAAAATTCATATCATTTTACCTTTTTTTTAGTAAATCTTTCTTCAATTGCCTCCCCCTGATATCTGCCGCCCGGGGCACACGCACCCACTGCCCCCCTCTAGATCCGGCCCTGATGTGTGTCATCTTCAGAAGTTTACAAATGACTGCAGTCAAAACTGAAAACCGAAACTTCTGAAGATGACACACATAGTGTCGAAATGCGTATAAAGTTAATAAAATGAATTGAAACAAATAACCTTGAGTACAATTTATATTACCTAATTAAATATGTTTCAACTAGTGCCAACGGTCGCCAGTAACCTTTAAGGAGGTTAGTTCTCTTTTCGCCGATTAATTATTGTCTACTAAATAAATTACTACTTAATCGCATTATTTGAGAAATATTTAATTAAAAAAAAAAAATTATTACTTGAAAAGGCAGGCCAATTATAAAATAAGGACGGTGGAAGAGATTTATTTCCTTCAATTTTGATTTCTCCTGTCGCAATATTTTTAAGGAAATATAAGAAATCTTCGTCAAAAATCTCATTTTCAATGGATGAATCTATAATCCATCTAAAAGAACAAAAAACAAATTTGGATATATTTAAATACATTTTTAGCCAGTTTAAAAGAATGTTTTTATCAAATTTACTATTATAAGTACAACTTTTTTTTTAATTAAGTCAGTATCAGAATGAAGATATACAGTCGATTCTCGATAATATTTTATATATTTTCAAAAATATAATACAAACTCTTAATAAATCGAATTGGTTTCCTTTCCCCTTGATAATTCAAATTTTTCTTGTGGTGTCTTAAATTTCGAATTATAGAGAGTCGACTGTAAATGAATACGATGAAGAGGAGTAGCAAGAAAGTAAAAAGTAGCAAATTTTGTTAAAATTTGGTCAAACTCTGATTGACTAGCCTTTGTCATATATATTACTTTCTCGTATAGAATATAAAGAGAAAGTATTGTAATCGTAAAAAAATTCGACTTCGAGATTTTGATGTTTCTCCACGTTTTAGGCCTCCCTGAGTCCAAAAATACCATTTTGGGCATTATGTCTCTGTGTGTGTGTGTGAACACGATTGCTTGAAAACCAAAGCAGCTAGATGGATGAAATTTGGTATATGATCCTTGCACTAAAATTGTAGATTTCTATTAACTTTTGGAGTAAATACTTCACCTGGAAATAGTACTTTACCTAATAAGTTTTTTCAAAAATTTTGAAATTTTCAATTTCTTTGCTATATTATGATGACAAAATACTTCAATTTTAAAAAGTTTTTATTCTTTGATATTTTTTCGAAAACTGAATCGTTTTTGAAATAATTAAAGAAGAAAAAGACATTTTTCGTTAATTTTGATAAAAAATCAAAACAAAATCATATAGGTGTCATTAAAAAAAGGGTAAATATAAACAAATTCAATTTTGTTTCACAAATGAATTTGGGTAGGTAAAGTACTATTTCCAGGTGAAGTAATTACTCCAAAAGTTGATAGAAATCTACAATTTTAGTGCAAGGATCATATACCAAATTTCATCGATCTAGCTGCTTTGGTTTTTAAGCATTCGTGTTCACACACACACCCAGACGTAATTCCAAAAAAATATACGAGAAAGTCTCGGGGAAGCCATTCCCCATATATATATTTTTTTTACCCCTTCTAGCCAAAGGCAATTGGGTAGCAAAAGAAACATTTTGCTTTCACTATCTTGCTTGTTTTATTATATTTTTAATAATAATTTACTTACTCGAATATTTCAAATTTAATTGCAATATCTTTTCTGGTATTAAAAAAACAGATTACATTTTCGAGAGAATCGGTTGTGTCTAAATCTAAAAGTTGACAGAATCGTTCTATGTAGAAAACCGTAAAGTCTTCTTTTTTGATAATAGGCTCAAAGTGTTCAGTGAAAATATCATCTATGTTTTCTTTATATGTGAAATAGTTCACTGATATTCCAAATTCTTCTTTTAAAAGAAAGATATTATTGATATCTTCAATCATATTAAAATATATTAAATATTTAAAATGATTTTGCTTAAGTAGAAAATTCTTAATTTTATAAATAGCGTCGATTGTAAGCGAGAAGTTTTCAACTCCCAAAAATGGGTGATTTATATCGAAAAGTGTTTTATTAATAAATTTTAAACAGATTGGGATTGATAAGTTGGGATCGAGCGTTTCGATTAATTTGTACATTTTATTAATTTCTCCTTTTTGAATTAGATGGTTGACATATTTGTAATAGCAGTTATCTATACAGAGATAAGATCCTTCAAATAATTGTAAAATATCATCAAGGTCTGCATCTAGAAATATTAATCTATCGATATGTCTCTAAAAAAAAAAAAAAAATAAAAAATTTCAGAAATAACAATACGGTGATATGTATATATTTTAAAATTACCTCGCATATTTTGTTTGTCATTTCAATTCCATATTTTTTACATATCAATTTTATTTTCATTTTTCTTTTTTGCTCGATTATTTTTTTAGCCTTAGGATGATGGAGAGATTTGGTGTGATTGTATAATTTTTCAATTTGAGAACACCAAGGAATTGCTGTGTTTTCTAGAATGATTGATGAGCAGTTGATGAACTCCTAGAAGCAAATTTTAGGGATTATTTGAATTATAATTCTCCCACTATCGTCTGGTGCGAGCTCATCTCATAAATACAGTGGCCACCAAGTGATTATTTTAATGTTTTATTTTGATATTAATATGAAAAATTTTTAATGGAAAACTTTATAGAATTTCTATAAAGATTTCAATCTTATTTAATAAAAATCTCGTGTAACTGGTCCCACAGTACACAATTTTCTCTGGGCTTGTCACACCGGATTTTTTTTGTGTCTAGTCACATAGCACCTTCCGTTTTAGATGTTGACTGCTTGAAATAAACTATGGTTATTTTTTAAAATTTTAATCTCATTTTTGTATATTTTATACACAATAGAAAATCCTAAATAAATACAAAATTTCATAAGAATTGGAAAATTTTTTTTAAATGTGTAAAAAGTTTCAAAGGGGATTTACTCGCTTTTGAATCGAAATTAACATGCAAATCACCATTTGAGGATTTAACATTGGCTCTATGGAAGGAAGAGCCGGAAAGAGAATTTGAAAAATTTGAAATACAACACCAGTAAAGTGTACTTCAAACAATGAGAATACAAATTTTAAAGAGGATCTAAAAAAAAGTTGATTAATGAATTTTAATCAAAATCGTTAGAGCAGATTTTGAGAAATTCGAAAAAAACTGAAAAAGTACTTAAGTAAAGTACTAGTACTTTTTGGCTGATTTTGTTCAAAAGATTATTTTGACTGTCTGGGAGGGTACCTAACTTAAATATAAAATTTCAATCTCGTAGTTCTATTGAGGCTCTGAAGGAGGAGTGGAGAGGGAGAATAAGGTCCGCCGACCCCGCACCGCGGGAATAATAAGGGCGAGGACAGAAGAAGAAGAGTTCTATTGAGGCTCAATCAACAATTAGCAACAAATATTCAGCATTTATAAATAAAATCTTGCCACTATTAGAATTAGAATAATTAATAAAAGTTGTAAGTTTTGATCTTACCTCCACATTTTTTATACAATAAATAATGGAGAGAACATTAGCTTCAAGTTCATCTGGAGAGAGAATTAAAAAGTTTGGATCTGATGTTTTTTCAATTATAATTTCACTTAAGATAATATCTGAATTTAAGCCATTTTTTAAAATATAAGCAGTAAGGAAATTATTTAATAAGTCTTGTAACATTTCATGTTGATATTGATAAAGAATATTTTTAACAACCAGAGTCTTATCGTCCTAAAATTAAAAAAAAAAAAAAGTTAAATATTTTTATAATCTTGCATTTATATAATACTAGCCGCGTCGCCCGCCATCGGCGGGCTTTGCGCCTAGCCGGGGGCTTCGCCCCCCTGGACCTCCCTCCAGCTGGCTCGGGCCCGCCTGCGGAGGACCCCCTGGACCCCCCGTTAGCTGGCTCGGGCCCGTCTGCGGCGGATCCTTGCCTTTTCTTCTTAATTATGAAAAGAAAATTATTATTATTCGATTCCAATTCAGTGCCTGCTTGAGGATTTGTTTACATTCATGGTTATACACGAATGAAAAGAATACATAAATATTTCTCTATACATTTCCTATGGGAGAAATCGTAACTTTAAAAATTAATAACTCAAAAGGTTATGGGAATTTCGGGATGAAAATAATTTTCCTGTAATCCCGAGAAGGTCCTCTTTATGCATAAAAAATTTCATTTCAAAATTCCAACGGGAAGTTGCCTAAATAGAGCGTGACAGACGGAGAGACAGACAGACGGACATTAGTGAATTATATATATAGATTCCAACATCGAGGTCCTTCTCTAAAAAAATTTTGTTCTTATAACTAAAGTAACTTGTTGATTTTCAAAAGTAAAATAATTCGCTTTTGTTTCATCTTGCGATGTACAGTGAGGGACAATATTAAGTCCCACCCATGCGTTTTCTACTTGTGATTATTTCATTTTTTTTAAAAAAATATTATATATTTTTTAAAGTAAACTTTCATAGTTCGAACCAAGAAAATTTCCAATAAAGATTTTCATTTTCTTTTATAAAAACAATGAAATAATGACAAGTAGAAAACGTATGGATGGGACTATCTTTGGCGCTCACTGTACCTATAAAGTTTTACCGGTACGGTACTCAGAATTCATTAAAAAAATTTTTTATGAAATATATCTTACAAATCTACAATATATTTAAATATTGATTTCAAATTTATAGAATGGGATATTAAGTGGTAATTGAGAAAAAATACGAAAAGGCGGGTAACGTAGTAGTAATTATTACAATTTGAATATCTTAAATGTTTTGGGGAATTATCATTTCTTTAATATATGAACACAAATTTATTGGGTTGTTCGGAAAGTAATATCGTTTGTTCCCAACAATGGACTTAATTGTATTTTTTCACAGCTAACTTCACACTTAAGCCGCATAATATAATCATTATATATTTTGACAGCTGATATAGCGAAGCTTTCTTGTGAAAAAGCTGGAATGATTCTACGAAGGAGTTTTTTGTTGGTGCCCTTTTAAGTATGGAAAGTAAAAAGAAACATTTTCGGCATACTTTGCTCTTTTACTATAGAAAAGGTAAAAAAGCTGTTCAAGCAAGTATGAAGAAGATATATTGACAAACTGGTTTGCCTCAAAATTTCGATCGAGTAATTTTGATGTTGAAGATCTGGAGGCCAGTTGAAGCTGTTGAAGACACAATCAAGGCAATAATTGATGCAAATCGGCGATTAACAAATCGTGAGATCGCTGAGAGATTATATTTATCGAATACGACCGTTCTTGATCATTTGAAACGCCTAGGAAGCAAATCACAGACGTCAACGCGACGTATGTAAGAACATAATATATGAAGATGAAATGATTATGCGGCTTAAGTGTGAAGTTAGCTGATAAAAAAATACAATAAAGTCCTTTGTTGGGAAAAAACGAAATTACTTTCCAAACAATCCAATATTTTTTTTTCTTTCGGCAGCTTCATGATTTATGGGCCTCCTACGGTATTTTTTTGGGTCCCTGGGCAACCCTGAGCCAGGCCGACCCCGAGAAGAAAACTCGCCGTTCATCAAAAACCCAAGTCTCTATTTTTGTTTTGTGAATTTTAGCTGTAAATATTTCTCTTCAAATAAACTTCTTGTTTTCTAGAGTAACCCTTTTGTCCAAATTAAATTTTAACACCCTCACTCACTTTACCCTTCCCACATTAAATATGGCTCTGACCCTTTAAACAGTCATAAATAGACCCTTCTGTTGTCCCAAGTCAGTACACTCACTTGATCTCAAGGTCTTATTTCAACATTTAGAGCACACTTGCAATGAAATAAAAAATATCCTAAATCGCCGCCTTTGACGGGCAAGGGGGGAACAGGGGGTGCAGCCTTCGGCGGCCTTTGCGACTAGTATATTATAAAAATAAATACTTACTTGTATATAATAATCTAGAAAAATATGTATTTGAAAATTTTCTTTCAAAAGTAAAATTTCTTTACACGCTTCTGTCATTGCAATGATTTGATTAAAAAATGCATTATTTATAAAAAGGCTGTAGTTCGATTGATGGAAATTGATTTCGTTCAATTGATCATTTTCAAGTTGGATTTTTATTGTATTAAAGAATGTCATTAATTTATCTGAAAAATATATAACATTTTTCGGCCAATTTTTCGAATCCATTTCTAAAGATCTAAAAAATAAACAAAAATTGTATTAAAATATTTTTTTTTTTTATTATAACAAGAGAATATTTTTACTTCAATTTCTTCATGAGCCATTTGAGAAAATTATTTAAATAATTTGGTATGATTCTTAAACTGATTGTAAAAAAAGAACAAAACCATTTATAGAAAAGATCTAAATCTAAATTGACAGGTAATGATTTAATAATATCTTCGATATTATCGTTATTGAGGCGTTTTTCTAATTCACCTCGATGGCGTCCCCAAAGGAGAATAGCTGTGTTTATTTCTCCCTGAAAATGGATTTATAATCAAATAGTCAATCAACAAAAAAAAATATAATAAATGTAATAATAATTACTTGATTTAACAATTCCTTATAACTTTCAATTATATCTTGACAGATAAAATGTATCCAGTGTATATTAGTATTGGCATAAATCAATGAATAAGTCTCTAAGTATAATAACAAATTGAAGATAATTATTTGCTCATTCTGAAAATTAAAAAAAAAAACATTAATAAATATATATATATATATATATATATATAAAGATATTGTTAATAAAGAGAAAAAAATATTTTGTTTTGAATTTTAACAAGAAAAGCCTCAAACAAATTTACACCTCCGTTTCCCTATAAATTTTTTGATTGAATTTTTAATTTGAACCCTTTTTTCATATATTAAATTAACTTAAAGCGTACTGATGAGAAGTTGATTAAATTCGTTGGGGAAATGATAAAAAATTTATACCTGGCATACCATATACTTAAGGCTCTAGATCCCAGGTAGGGACTTAATTGTGGCGCTCACTGTACAACGTTTTGACTGCAGAATACCGTTACACGGCCTTAGAGGTTAGTTCACTTGAGTCGGAGCATGTGCTGAAAATGACTGCAGATTAAGCAGTCAAAACGTTATACAGTATTTATATTTTTAATAAATATTTGAAGAATTTAAAGTGGCTGTTGTATTTAAACAGTAGATAGGAAAGGAGAATGCAGCCAGGTATTGAGTCTCCACGAAATTAAACTCTCTGTTCAGGAAACAGTTTCGGCTTTAATGAGATAAAACCATCCTCAGTCCAATAGTTGAGAGTATGAACTCAAATAGCGAAGCATTGAGTCAATAGTGGAGTTGTCATAAAGTCTGTATTATTATACATTAATTGTTTGTACAAAAATACAATGCAATGCTTATCAGTAATATATACAGAGCGCCAAGTCAGAGATACAAAGTTGTTTTGATTAATCTCATTAAAGCCGAAACTGTTTCCTGAACAGAGAGTTTAATTTCGTGGAGACTCAATACCTGGCTGCATTCTCCTTTCCTATCTACTGTTTTTAATAAATAATTAATAAACAAAAATGTGGTCTATAATTAAAAACTCCCATAATAATAATGAATTCAATTTAAGTAAAAAATAATTTTCTCTTAATAAGTAAATTTTTAAAAATTACCTCTTTAAAAGATTCTATTTTATTTTTTGCAAATAAAAGCAATCTTTTGATGTATTTTATTTTGATTGTCGGAGGATTTCGAAAAATATTTATAATAATATTATTATCAGTAATTTTCTCGAAAATAGAATAAAGATTCTCAAAAAGTAAACAATCAGAGGAGCCCTCAGCTTCAGCAAGATGAATTTTAGTGATAAGATCTCGAATCTGGGCATTGAATAAAAGATTTTTATCTAAATTATATATAGAAGCGAATGTAGTTGCTTCAGTATAATTCTTCCTTTTAAGAAGACGTTCGTATCTACAAAAAAAAAAAAAAAAAAATGAATGTTATAACTGAAAAAAATTTTATCAAACAAATTTTAAAATTTTACCTATGCAATGGCTTAGTTTCTTTTACTAATTTTAAGTATAAAATATTTTGCGATTTTTCTACAAATATAATATCTTGATCAATTGATGGAATTGATAATAAATTTATTGGGTCATTAACTCTAATAATAAATTTTGAAGTCATTTCTGAAAAAGAAAATTTATTAATTCAAAATTTACATTTGATTATCATGAATATTAACTTACACTTAAATATTTATTGTATACATATATACAGTATAATATATATATATATATATATATATATATATATAAAATTTGAAACATATTCCTTAACTAAATATTACGGTGCTGCCTAAGACAGTCCCGCAGCTAGTAATTCAGAACAATATATATATATATATTTGTCTGGAACACATTCATTTTTTTTGTCATTTGAAAACGGTCAAATTTCTAATTTTTCTTCGCACTAAATCGGTCACCAAAAAGAGATCTTAGGGTTTGGAAAATTTTCTCCCAAGAACTAGAAGTTAAGACAAAAAAAAGTCGCTTGGCGAATTAAAATCGCCTGACTGGTCTTCGAGATATCGGCTTTTGAAAATAGCCTTTTTTGGGCATTCTAATGACGTTTTCTCGGGTTCACGAGCTCCTAGAGGGAAGAATCTTTCTTTTTTAAGGTACTAAAATATATCAAAAATCCACAACCCCTCCCTACAATATGGGCGAAAAGTAAAAATATTGTGCATATAAAATTTGGATTATTCTATATATAATATATATATATATTTGCCAAGATAAGTTTTCTCGGGTTAAGTCGCGTGGGATGTATATATTTGTATATATTTCGGATTAACCAGTCTATTTTTTTATCCGGCCTAAGGTCCGGTCTCATAAAAAACTGTTAATCAAAAGTAATTTATATTTTTTCCAAAGATTTAACAACCTGAGTTAAGCACCCTTTAACTTGGGAGATAAGTTTCATAAAAAAATCTGCAGAAAATTAAATTTTCTACAAAAAATACCCTATGAAAGCTCAATTGAGTTATTCACAAGATATATTCAGTTTAATATATTGAGAATTGAAAAATTCATTAAATTTCAACTTTTATTGTATTATTTCTTAAATACAATGTACTGAATATATCTTGTGAATAACGCACTTGAGCTAAATATTACATTGGATATTTTTTGTAGAAAATTTAATTTCTTACAAGTTTTTCCTTACGTTTTTTATTGTATCTTCAGCCGTTTTGTTAATAACAAAGAAAATATGACAATTTCATGGAAATAGGACTTTCGAGGCCGACACCGAAGAAACGGTTCAAGTAACAATAAAACAATACTGGACATTTTAAAGAGTGTCTAATACACTACAGATTGCGACTAATCGCAATGAAAAATCATAAAACCGAACTGAGCTATAACAATTTAAAAAAAAAAAAAAAAACAATGAATGATTTACATGTTATTTCAATGGAAAAAATTCAATGATCGAAAGGAAGTACTTAAAATTAAAATTAAGGGCTGAAACTTCGAGGGATTTTTTTTTTTCGATGCTTGGAACCTTATTTCAGAGTGTCCAAAAAATGTTCGTTTCAAACCCTAAACCTTTGGAACCCTTGATTTCATGGAAAATAAATATAATATTAAATTATTAGTACCTGGAAAAACCATGGCTTCAAAATATGTTTTGTTTTCATTTACATATGAAAGTAGAAGTAAGCTTTCAATATTTATATTACTATTATTAATAATCGTGAAATCTGTTATCGAATTCTTGTTGTATATTTTTGATATTATATAAGTCTGAGTGCAGATTAATATCAACGAGTTATTTTTCAATAAACATATTAATTTTCTAAAAAAAATACAATTAATCAATTCATATATAAAAATAAATTTCTTTATCATACCTTGTTATGTTATAATACTCCATTTTTATTATGTGATGAATATCAAATCCTAAAGGAAAAACAGATAATTTATCTTGTGTATATATATTTAGTGACTTTTCCTCTGAGAAGAATATCTTAAAAGGATCGGTATAAAAAGTAGATGCTTGAATAGATGAATTGTTATTATAAATTTGAGTCGGAGGATTTGTAATATCTTCTTCGAATAATTCCGAAGCTGAAGGTCTCGAACTAGAAAATAAACAAAATAATATAAATTTTATTTTAACAAAACAATTATTGTTATTTCATAGGGAATTTCGAACTGATGAATTTGTTTACGATCATTTTCTTGTAAACCAATTCAAATTAAATAAATTTTTATTTTATAGACTTTAACGATACACATTATTTTTAGATACGATATATTGGGGGTCCAGGCATATTTATTTATACCATTTGGTACCCAAATGATTTAAATCATCACATGGGATGGGAAGAGAACCCTGACTTATAAAAATAAACACAAGGAAGGAAGCAGGTATAGCATTTATAAAAATAAATTAATGTGTTAAGTTCTGTTTTAATCTTGAAATTTTGTTTAGCTTTGCATAGCGAAATCCTTGGCTTTAATCTGCTAGGCTGGCTCTTGTAAGTGGTGTGACTGACCGCACAGCACACAACTTTCTCTTCGGTAATCTTAATTTGTTTACTGTGCCGGTCACACCAGGGGTTTGTCACCTCAGGGGGGGGGGAGGGGGGTGCCTAACTTAAATATTAAATTTCAACTTCGTGGCTCACTTCCTTCATGCTTAAAAATGTCCCCAAAGAAAGACACACAGAGACCAATTTGCGGGACTTACTTTTTTGGACTCAGGGGACCTCAAAACGTGTATTTCCATCAAAATCTCGACATCGAATTTTTGACATGATATATTTTAGAAGTTATATAAAAAATTTACGCTGATCCTTAATAATCTGCATTTTATAATTTTTATTGCCAAGAAAGAAACGAGTATTTACTCTGCCTAGGTAATGGCGATAATGTGAAAGTTTAAAAATATATATATTTAATTGTATTATTATATCAGATTCACTAAGCGTTTTGAAAACCCTTGGCAATTATTCATTAAATATAGTGTAGAGTGTTATTTTAGAAATTAGAGATTTGCTATTCTTAACTAAAAACAATGTGAATATATAAATGTTATTTGGATAAAAGATACTTAGGTGCTAGCTGGTCTATCGTTTATGCCATTGAAATGTATATATAAAAGATTTTTTACCTATAAATAAGTCCATTTGTTGTAACAAAATAAATATCAAGAAATCCTTGGGCGGAATAAATAAATGAATTGCAAAATAACTTATCTTCACAGTCAATAGTAGGTAGGCTAAAAAAAAAATTAAAAATTTATTTATAAATGAAAAAATATTTAAAGAAAAAAAACTTACCTAAAATAGAGCAAATTTTTTGGTATATCTGGTTGTAATAAATAAATATAACCATTTCTTAAGCAAATTAAAGTGAATAAATCATCACTAATATTAAAAGAATCAATAAATGAATCGAATTCGTGAGAAAATTTTACTTCAGAGCAAAATTCATCAGTAAAAATAATAAAAAGATTTCCAAGTGAAATCGCTAATCCGTATGGCATAGAAACTCCATTGATAGGCTGATTATTAATCTATAAAATAAATATTGTTAAAAAAGTGTAATTAATATATGAATAAAAAAAATTTCTGATTACATTATCATTGACTTGTAGAAGGGCGAGAGTTGAGACTTCAAAAAGATTCGAATCGCTAAATGCCGTATTTCGCCTACCAAAATTAATTGTTTCATCTTCTACGTTAAATCCCGTTCGAATTGAGTTTATTTTAAGCATCTTGATGTTTAAAAAAACTGATAATTATAAGAAATCACTTAATAACATGTCAGATTCAAATATATGAACTTTAAGAAATGACATAAAAGAGTTTGGCGCGATTTTCTAGATTTTGGGAGGGAAGAGAGGGAAACAAAAAAGTGAGTCAAGTTGGAAACTTATCAACTAACATTAATATTTTATAATTGATTTTATAAATATAATATAAATAATTATTGAAATGAAATAATTATAATAATAGACTTTATAAAATCTTTTAATATTTTACAATTTTAGGCACATTTTAGATTCTCATTTGACAATAATAATATTCAATTCTATTTAAATTTTTTTTTTATATGAATAATTCTGATATTTTCTCACGCACAAAATATATATTTTTTTTTTAGTTATATATTTCTTTTTCAAACAACATAATTAAAAAAACAAAAAAAAAGTAACAAAAATTTAGTCAAAACTATTAACTTGGAAATATTAGTTTTGACCGAACGCCAGGAACATCAGATAAATAAATTTGTTTTTTTTTCATTAACTCAGTAGCGTCCAGGTGGGGGCAAAAAAAGGAGCCCCAGTTGAGCCCCCCCCCCCCCCCCCCCCCGACCACCCCTCAAAGGCTAGTTACGCCCCTGCATTAAATATATAATCAGTGGCGTCATTTCAACTTTTTCTGTGGGGGCAAACTTTTTTTTTTAATTAAAATTTACTTATTCAAATTTGGGCAAAAGATATTTAATTTAATTAATTGTTTAATTTTGTACAGTTTATATACTCGTAGATATATTTTGAAATATTTTATTTAGAATAATATAGAATTTTATAAAAATAAGAGCCCTTGGAGGGGGAGGGGGGCAAATGCCCCACTTTTTATTTAATTTTTGTAGTTTTTTCTAAAATATATATATATATAAAAGATTTGCATTACATGTCAGATTCCAATTTTGGTGCCATATATATACTCTAACTAAAAATTAATTTTTCATCTGTTTAGTTCCTTGTCTGAAACCTAAAATAATAAAAGCAAACTGAATTTAATTTAATTAATTAAAGAAAATAATAAATAAATGAACAAATGAAATGAAATAATGTCTAGTCTAGTTTAAATTTTATAGAATATATTCAAGTGGTGATATAAAAAAATAAAATTAATTAAAAAGGAAATAAATTATTTTTGAAAGGAAAAAAAAATATACAAATTTTTTAAATCAGATTTATTTTTATCAGAGTTGGGTTTAATACATGATTTTCCAGTTTTATACAAAATCGCGGATAAAACTGTATAAAACGTATAACATGTATAAAACTGGGATGCGTATGCGCAAACCCGACGAGAAAAGAAATTCAAAAAAAAAAATCATTTATAACTAGAATGAGTCCTATTTATTATTATTTATATATAAAAATAAATTTTCAAAAATGCCATTTGGCAAATGATTGACCTTTATAATCTTAGCTAAATACCAGGGAACAGGGCCGTAAAGAGGGCGTGGCAAAACAGGCGCCCGCCACGGGCTCAACTGGGCTGGGGGCGCAAAACAAAGGGGTCCGACCTAGTTGTGAGCTGCACGAGGTTTTTATTATTTTGGGAATTAAATTTTATTTTGAATATAAAATTTTAAAAATTAATACGCCAGCCCCCCTCCTCTGCCCCTCACATGAGGTATGAAAAACAGTTAAGAATAAAAAAAAAAGTGCAGGAGGTGGATTTGAACTCGCGACGTTTGGTTACTTGAGAATGGAAAAAAAAATATTGAGAATCTGAGGACGAATTAACCAACTGAGCTATGGTTTATCTAATTTCCATAAAGAAATATAAGCCATATAAGAAACAGTAAATAAAAGACTTATTAAAAAAATTTTAATTTTGTACATAGGATATATCATTTTTTACTAGGTTTAATGCAGATTAATAATTTATTATTAAAATTTTATTTGCATGCAGAGTTTTCAAATTATTCAATGGGCAAACGTCACATTGTGAATGCCTTAATATAATTAAACCAAAAAGTCTATCTAACATATGATACATGTCATTAATTCTTGAATTTCCCCTGATTCCAAATAACTAAACCCCTTTTAATTATATGATCTAATTTTAGAGTTATTGACGATCAAACATAAGCCAAACTCCGGGCCTAAAGGCCTGACCACGAAATTCTATATTATCAGAAAAAGCTTATTTAGCATTGTCTGATTAAAACCAAATTTTTACCAGAGATTTATAATTAAAAAATGAGTTTTTTCTAAAGTTTCATTGAGATTGGTAAAGAAATAAATAAAATATTGACTATTTTGTAAATTGAGTTTTAGAATTCGGGATCCCGGATTGGTAAAGAGAGCGCTCTGTGAACCGGGTCTAGGCTTGAATCTCAGAGATCCCAATTCTAAAACTCAATTTACAAAATAGTCAATATTTTATTTATTTCTTTACCATTCTCAATGAACTTTAGAAAAAAAACTCATTTTTTTAATTATAAATCTCTGGTAAAAATTTGGTTTTAATCAGACAATGCTAAATAAGTTTTTCATATATATGGAATTAAGTGTTGATGTCATTAAGGTCGAAAATAGTCTTATATTTTGGACCTAAATGACATCAACTTTGATTGCCAATAATTCCCAAATTAGATCATATAATTAAAAGGGCTTTAGTTCTCTGGAATCAGGGGA
>JAKCPI010014851.1:0-28763 GCA_023213315.1 Euborellia annulipes | reverse complement strand
AAGGCTAGAAAAACGTTCTTTTTGTTATTTTTAATAATATATTAACGCAAAAAAAGAGAGAGAGAAAGATATTATTGCTTGGATATTAATAGCATTGTCATATAATAATATTTTATATCAAAGAATATGACATGCAAAGTCTAAAAAATTAAAATGATATTTTATAATTTCAAAAAAAGAAAAAAAACAACACTCACACACAGAGGCACAGAGGAGAGAGAGATCCGGTTTAAATTAATGGAGCAATATTCACAATTGTGTAGAGTAAAAAAAAGAGAAAGGAAAAGGTAGCAAAAGAAATGACAGCAATAAAACATCCCTTTCATATGTTATGACTTATACAATTCCCTTTTGTTTTTTCTTTTTGTAAGCTTAATACGTAAAGAGAAAATAATTAATAGAAACTAGATTCAAATAAGGAAAGGAAGTCACAATATTGTTGCGTATTATTTTTCTTAAGCAGTGCCTTCCGAGAAACTCACTCTGGATCCGCCATCGGCAAAGAAAAAAACACAAGTACACTCACTGGTCGAAAAATGGACTTCTTTTTCTTTTACAAGTTTAAAGAAAGATATGAAGATTCTAGAAATATTTTTTTTTTTTTTTAATAATATTTAATAAAGTTAGTGCCCGGGGAACCTATGCTCAGAGAGGATACATTAGCTTCTCGTGGATAGGGTTCGCTTTTTTAGATTCAATTGAAGTCCATTTTTTTCGTCCAGTGAGTGTACTTGTGTTTTTTTCTTTGCTCACGTTTTTGTTCATAATTTCGTTGGGATAATTAACTAGATTTTTACAAATGGGTGATAATTAGAAAGCCAAAGAACTATAGAATATCGTAAATATATGTTTTGTGCATTCAGGGATATCTAAAATTGTATTAGGGGTGACCAAAGCAAAAAAAATCTTGAAAATTTCGATTTTTCTAAACTTTAAGCCGTTTGCGGCACGTCTAAATGACCTCCGATTGGGATGAAACTTAAAATTTATATGTATTCCTAATATCTGTATATTTTTACGGGGTGCGGCGTTAAAAATAATTTGAACATTCTAAATAAAAGCCGTTTTAGAGCACTTTTTCTATTAAAATCTATTTTGCTCTATATCTCTAAAACTGTGCCTGATGGAAAAATTCTAACTACATATCTGAATTCAGCATGAAAAAATGCACTAGGTTCACTAATCAGATTTCTTGTGAAGAAAACCTTGTCGACTAGTGTAATTGTTTTTAGTTTTTTTGCACTTATTTATAAATATTAATGTTCAAAATATTTGGATTATACAGTAGAATATAATGAAGCTTTTAACGTACGAATATTATATTGTTCCATGTCACCTTTGTTGAATAAATCAAGTTAGCCTTTTGTGAAAAATTCTTATTCTTTTTCTGGTTGGGAAAGTTTAACATTTTGTTGGCCTATATTTTGGGCTTTTAGCTATATCTATATATTTTTTTTAAAAGACTAATTTTTACTCTCAAAGGAATTCTTTTGAGTGAATGTTATTTAATATTTATAGAGGCCAATTTTTACGCCCCTTTGCCTACCCTCCCTTTCTACCCTTTTGGCCTCTCTCTCGCTGTCTGTCAGACTTGCATTTTATATATATTTCTCAAAAACCTCTTAAAACCTATCAGTAGAGATCGGATAAATAAGCACTAAAAAAAAAAAAAAAAAAAAAATATTCACTAGTAAATGCTTAAAGAGAACCTTCTAGGGATTACAGAAAAATTATTTTCATCCCAAAATTCTTGTAACTTTTTGAGTTATTGATTGATGAAGTTAATATTTCTCCCATAGGAAATGTATAGCGAAACATTTATCTTAATTGTTTGATTAGTTTCTTTTTCAAATTAGATTTTGCACCCTTATAAAGGATTTGTTGAATGTGGAAGTGGCTGTGATTAATATCTTAATCCTTCCATTCCCTTATAAAGGATGTTATGGAGAGTAGGCCTACAGGAAAAATAGTCGGATCCCCGCATATTCTTATTTGCTCAAAATTTTTTTGAGAATTTCCCCACTGAAAAACATTGGGTTCTCCATCTCTCAAAATCAGAACTAATTAACCCCGACAGCTCGGAATATTGCAGTAATATTGCAGAACTATTGCCAATCTTGCTCAATATTGGAGCAACATTGCTGCAGTTCAAACAGCTACAATGAAGCAATATTGCCGGAATATCCCCGTAATATTGTTGCAAAACTCACAATATCCTTTCCGTAATATTGCTGCAATACTCACAATATTCTCGTAATATTTCTGCAATATTGCCACACTATTTCAGGCAGTATTACCGCAATATTTCAGCAAGTTACAAAAAGGCAGGCATAGGAATATTGCAACAATGTTGCTGCATTGTTCCTGCAATATTTCCTACAAGGTTAAATATTGCAATGTAAGACTCCTGCAATATTACCGCAAGATTCCAGACTGTCTAGGTATACCAGGGGTGTGCCTATGAAACCGCCTTTTACTTTGAAAAATCCTGGCGGCCAGTTTTGGTACTATACAGTCTAGTTATTGAGTTTGTTTGTTTGGTTTATGTCTGTTCTAAGTTTCGAACTCAAAAAAATTCCAATTTCATACTCCCAACATTTTTTTTCACCACGTCAAACATGTCAACCTTTGTTCCTCAACAAAGTGATTTGCGGACGGCGTTGATTTTTTGCTATCATTTGAAAAAAACGGCCGCGGAGTCTCATCGAATGCTTGTAGAAGCTTTTGGCGACTATGCTCTTGGTGAAACACAGTGCAAAGAATGGTTCAAAAAATTCAAGAGGGGAGATTTTGACATTAAGAACGAAGCACGTGGCCGACCGCCCAAAAAAGTTTGATGACACCGATTTGCAAGAATTGTTGAATGAAGATTCAACTCAAACACAACAACAATTGGCAGAACAGTTAAACGTGACTCGGGAAACTATTTCCAAGCGTCTGAAAGCTATGGGGAAGATCCAGAAGATCGGGAAATGGGTTCCACATGAACTGAACGAAAGGCAGCAAGAGAACCGAAAAACCACTTGTGAGATGCTGCTCGCCAGATACAAAAGAAAGTCATTTCTTCATCGAATTGTTACTGGAGATGAAAAATGGATCTTTTTGAAAATCCTAAGCGTCGAGCATCATGGGTATCTCCAGGTGAGCCATCAACATCGACTCCAAGACCAAATCGATATGGACGAAAGACAATGCTTTGTGTTTGGTGGGATCAGAAGGGAATTATCTATTACGAACTCCTGAAACCTGGCGAAACTGTCAATACGGAACGTTATCAACAGCAAATGGTGAAATTGAACCAGGCTATACGCCAAAGAAGACCAGAATATCAAAAAAGGCAGCACAAAGTCATCTTGTTGCACGACAACGCTCCGTCACACGCTGCAAAACGAACCAAAGAAACCATTGAAACGTTTGGGTGGGAAATTCTCACACATGCGGCTTATTCCCCAGACTTGGCCCCAACGGACTATCACTTGTTTTCATCTTTGGGTCACGCTTTGAGGGAGCAGCAGTTCACAGATTACGAAAATGTTGCCAAATGGCTCGATGAATGGTTTGCCTCGAAAGAAGACGAGTTTTTTTTGGAGAGGGATTCATAAGCTCCCTGAAAGATGGGAGAATTGTATTGCTAACGAAGGAAATTACTTTGAATAAAATATCTTTTTTCACTTTTATAAAATATGTGTTTATGTGCGCACCTCTAAAGGTCGGTTTCATAGGCACACCCCTGGTATAAATAGCTTCAACTTGTATCATATGTCTAACATAATGCATAACTCACTTATATTGCTAATATCTTATTTAAAATAAGGAGTACGTTTAAAAACCTTAAATATGAGGAAAAAGAATATTATAAAGTTGAACTCGTCACGTTAAATTCTCACGGGATCAAAAAAAAAAAAAAAAAAACGCCCAATAAAGATGATTAATTCACACAAGTCACAACGAAAGTCGGACCAGACTCTTCAAAAAAGTGACTCAGTATTTCCATATATCGACGTATAGCTCCAAAGTACTATCGACAAACTTGCGTCTTACCCCGAGTTACCTTATATATAATTTAAATGTTGGGTAGCGAGGATGCGGCCAAAGAGGTTTTGGACCAAAGAAAAACAACAATTCCAATTGAGACGTTTCGGCGAAAGTTTTATTTTGCCATTTTCAGTCCTTCAGGCTACATGACAAATTGAAAGAGATTTTCTTTTTTATATGATTTTACAAACGTATACATATGAAAATAATAATAAAAAAAAATAAAAATATAACACCCAAAGAAATGCTCACTGGTGTAATATATAGAATCTCTTGTTTAGATTGTCCCCAAAACAACACTAGTGTTTATATAGGTCAGACCAAAAGATTTCTAAAAGTTCGTATTAATGAACACAAGTACAGTGTTAAAAATAACAAAACGAACACAGGCCTATCTACCCATTGTAACACAACGGGGGCACAATTTTGATTTCGACAATGTCGAGGTGTTGTCCAGAATCGGGAATAATAAAAAACGTGAAATTGCGGAGAAATTTTATATAAAAATCTGGTGTGACTGGCGCACAGCACACAACTTTCTCTTACCTTCGGTAATCGAAAGTTGTGTACTGTGCTTGTCACACCAGATTTTTGTGTCGACATGTATTTAGTTCCCGGCAGTAGGGAATATTTGAATTCAGATGTAAAATTTATAAGTATGGGAAAATATTTATATTTTGTTACCATGGCAACCATTTTTCCTATCTTTCCTATGAAGCACAAGAGTAAAGTGTGCTTCAAACAATTTTGAGGGCAAAACGAGAATATACATTTGAGAGAGCATCTAAAAAATAATTGATTTTTGAATTTTAATCAAAATCGTTAGAGCGAATTTTGAGAAAATAAAAAAAAACTGAAAAAGTACATCAGTAAAGTACTAGTACTCTTTGGCCGATTTTGATTAAAAGCTTATTTTTCCGGTCCCGGGGGGTGTTTAACTTATATATAAAATTTCAACCTCTTAGCTCAATTCCTTCATGCTTAAAATTGAACACACACACACACACACACACACACACACACACCACACACAGACAGACCATGTCGCGAAAACCACTTTTTTGGATTCAGGGGACCTCAAAACGTGAAGATCCATCAAAATCTCGACATCGAATTTTTGACATGAATCCAATACTTTCTCTCTATATATATATAACATATATATAGAGGTAAGAGAAAGTAAAATTCATAGGCAGTATTCTGCAATTTAGCCAAAGGATCTATATTTTATAAAGATATTTAATATTTGTATAACAATTGCTTTGTTCATTTAAAATAGGAAATAGGCATTTGTATATTTAATTTTAATTTACAAAATGTTTCAACGAGAACCAACGGTCGAAAGTTTAAATCTTAGGAAAATTTAGGTATTTTAAATATTTTTTAAATATATCGTGGTAAGGTGAAAGTCATATATTATATTTCATCTTCTTCTAAAATATGGACTTTTTTAACGTACCCACAAGGCTGGAGAGTCGGCTTCGTAACCACGACAAGGACAAAGAATAACGGTCAACATATCATTTATCATGTTTTTAACACTTGTGTGAAAGGAAAGTAAATCAGATGTCGAGATTTTGATGGATCTTCACGTTTTGAGGTCCCCTGAATCCAAAAAAGTGGTTTTCGCGACATGGTCTGTCTGTGTGTGGGTGGGTGTGTGGGTGTGTGGGTGTGTGGGTGTGTGTTCAATTTTAAGCATGAAGGAATTGAGCTATGAGGTTGAAATTTTATATTTAAGTTAAACACCCCCGGGACCGGAAAAATAAGCTTTTAATCAAAATCGGCCAAAGTGTACTAGTACTTTACTGATGTACTTTTTCAGTTTTTTTCGATTTTCTCAAAATTTGCTCCGATTTTTTTTTAAATTCAAAAATCAATTATTTTTTAGATGCTCTTTAAAATGTATATTCTCATTTTGCGATTGAAATCTTCTGAAGACCACTTTACTCTTGTATTTCATAGGGAAGATAGGAGAAATGGTTGCCATGGTAACAAAATATAAATATTTTCCCATACTTATAAATTTTACATCTTGAATTCAATTGTACCCTACTGTCGGAAACTAAATACATGTCGACACGAAAAATCTGGTGTGACAAGCACAGTGCACAACTTTCGATTACCGAAGGTAAGAGAAAGTTGTGTGCTGTGCGCCAGTCACACCAGATTTTTTATTTTCATATGTATACGTTTGTAAAATCATATAAAAAAGAAAATCTCTTTCAATTTGTCATGTAGCCTGAAGGACTGAAGATGGCAAAATAAAACTTTCGCCGAAACGTCTCAATTGGAATTGTTGTTTTTCTTTGGTCCAAAACCTCTTTGGCTGCATCCTCGCTACCCAACATTGCAATATCTACAGCCACTAACTCAACCACTTATATATAATTTGTTGCATGTCTGTCTGCTCCCATGGATATCTTTCTCCACATTCTGTAAGAATTTTGAAAAGCTAGACTCAAAAAGCAGGCGCCAATAAGTATGCCTTCGCTTCCTTATAGGAGTTTATATTTTTACTTTTCCCGCATGCAAATGAAGGGATAGAAGAGGGCGGAGGAGAGGAGGATTTTTTTAATCTCGCTTATACATTTATACACCAATTTTATCGAAGAATTTTCTCTCTAAAGTCTTTTTTCTTTTTGATATATGTAATCTAATAAAGATGATATAAAAAATATTAATATTCAAGAAATTTATCACTTTCTTTTTTTTCTCTCTCTTTAATTCAGCAAAAAATGAATTATTTGCAAATTATCTCACCATTCTAGCTTTAAGGCCAGGTTGCTTTAGTTCTAATTAACTAGCTATCCATTGGATAAGACGTTCGAGTCTTATCACATCTAATTAAGCTATTCATATGATTAAATAAGAGCACGGTTAACTAGGCTCCAAAGTTCGTTATAAGGCATAACTAAGGGATGAAATTAGAAACACAAGAATTGTTTATTTATTTATTTATTTTTGTTAAAAAATTAATGAATTATTTTATTTGTCCTCGGAACAGTAAAGAGAGTTTTCAAGTAAATATAAATTGGTAAAAACGTTGCGCTGAATTTCTTTCTACCTACAGAAATCAAGGCTTCAAATCCGCAAAAGAACTCGCTAAAATTCTTGGGAGTGACCCATTTTTTAATACGTCATCCCGTAGAAGAAGAAAAAGAAGAGCCCCGGGTGTGGCGTAGTAGGTAGCGTGTCTACCTCCTATACCAAACGTCGCGGGTTCGGACCCAGGCAGTCCGATGATTTTATTTAAGCCATTTGGATACCAGATGGCTTAAATAGAAATGCCTGAACCTACAATTTATATATTACTTACAACGGTTATCGTCTAAAAGTCTTAAATGGCCTAAGTTGCCGAAAAGACTGTGTGAATGAGAATAAAGTGTGAAAGTGTGAAGAAAAAGAAGAAGAATGTTCTATTATGAAAGTCAAGATGATACAGCGGAAAATCAATTTCGAAGAGATATTTTCCTTGCTTTGGTTGATATTGCTTCAACTCCTGTTAATGATCGATTTCATCAGCTGAAAAGTCACGAAAAAGTTTAGGGATTTTTATACGAATTCTCTTCTTTACCACAAACACAGAATTGAGCTGAAAAAGATTCTTATTTGTTATCAAGATGTCACTCTCACGACTGAAAAAGACTCGGACATCATCGGGAGAGAACTGTATGAAGAAGAATTAAAACAATTCCGCACACCATCAAACCTGATACAATCAAACGCCCATTAGAAGTTTTGAAATTTATTGTAGAAAACAAGATGATTGACGTCTCGTCTTCCCTAATATTTGGGTTCCTCTCCGACTTTGCCGGTGACTGTTGCCAGCGGAGAACGAAGTTTTTCAAAACTAAAACTGATCAAGATATACTTGAGATCCACCATGTCCAACACAAAACTGAATTTCTTTGGCGTTGCCGTCGATCGGAACTCAGCTGGATTTCTTCAAAACCAGCAGTTTGCAGAGGCCAAAGCACGCAAAGTTAATTTCACTTGATTTATTCTATACTAGACGCAAAGCCCCGCCTTCGGCGGGGCTTTCCGTCTAGCGGGGCTGCGCCCCCTGGACCCCCCTTGCTCGCCTACTTATATACATACCGGTACATACATTTTCCCTTTTCATTTTTATATGTAGAGATTATTTTAGCGGTTAATTATTCATGAACTTAAGATTTTTTGTGAATCATATCCTTTCCGGGACTCTCCCGGTACACAGACAAAAAATTTACGCCGATATTTTAGAATTCAAAATGTAAATAAATAAAAAAAATCGTAAACATGGGTAAATATTTATATTTTGTTACCATGGCGCTATCCCTGAGGCCTGATTGGTTGTTTCACACATC
Source organism: Euborellia annulipes (assembly GCA_023213315.1). Lineage (NCBI taxonomy): Eukaryota > Metazoa > Arthropoda > Insecta > Dermaptera > Anisolabididae > Euborellia > Euborellia annulipes. The sequence goes on along the minus strand of JAKCPI010014851.1, from coordinate 20,379 downwards.
GGACACCCTCTTAGCCTTTTATATATAAGTATGATAATTTCACATTGTACTTCAATAAAAATGTATTTTACCGAGAGATTTCAGCCAACAGTATTAAATATTTAGAAATAGTGTGTAAAGTGACAATAAAAAACTGTTCTAAAGTGAAGGTAGAATGATCAATAAGTTTTAACGACCCTCTAAAATAACCAGTGATAATTGAAAGAAAAACGTATGAAGGGGCGCATTTTTTCATACTCACACCGGCCGCTATCTCACCTAAAGCCGGCCCTAAAACATTCATTTTTTTCAACTCAAAGGTTAATCTAGTTCTTCTTTACTATATCGATGATTTTCTAAAGGTCCGATAAGTTTGCTAAACAGAAACAATTAATGTTAATTAAAAATTCACAAAAAAAAAAAAGAATACAACAACCAAGAGAGGGGGAGGCGGGGGAGTGTAAATGGGGTGACGTGTCTACTTTACTTTTTAAATAGGCTAAGATAAATTTGATGGGAAATTAAAACGCTCTTTAATTTAAGCCTGTTTTTTTTTTTTTTTTTTGATGAATTTCTGTCATTTATTTCTTTAGCCAATTAAATAGAAAAACAAAAAAAAAAATTAACGAAGTGAATATTAAAAGTAATGAAAATATTGTCATCACTCTTTTGTTTTTGTTTAATTCATTTATATAATAAAAAAAAAGACAAAAAGTTTTTGAACTAAACTTGTTGATGGTCACATGGAACATCCATTAAAAAAAAAAAAAGTTTGGTTAATTTAATTAGTAACGGCGAAAAGGCAAAAATAATTATTAGGTAGTGAGTCGCAAGAAACAAAATTTGTTCATTTCTTTCGGGGGAACCTCCTTAAAGTTGCATTTTGGCTAGAAAATGATAATGTCAAAGTTTTAGCTAAATTGGATAACGTTAACCCGTGCCTCATCGGGGTTAAAATTTTGAAAAACTCCGATTTTATGTAAAAATTCGCAGTTTTTACTTCATAAAATGAAAACCAAGTGTCAGAGAATTCTGATTCTTGTCTCATTTTATAGCAAATTTAATTCTCGGTAAGGTTTATAATAACCATCTTTTCATTAAAACCTATAGATTTAATGATATTTACAAATTAGCATTTCGGTTTTGATTTATTCCTCTATCTGAAAAACAAGTGGAAAATCACAGACCATTCGATATAATCGGAAAAATATGCCGAAATGATTGAACTTTTTATAAGCTTATTTGGGGGTACTCTAGGATACCTGTCCTAAGTTTTCCGACCGTGAAGACCCTCTCGGGGGGGAGGGTAGGGGGACTAAAACCAAAAATCTAAAAATCCTTCAGTTTTTTGCTTATATCCCGTAAACTATTCATATTTTGTGAAATATTGCACAATATAAAGTTGTAGAGCATTAAATTTACTAAAAATTGTGAACATAAAATCAATTCGTAGACTCAATACTTACCGAGATACGGCCAGTCAAAGTTGGACAAATTTTTCAAAATGTAAAAAATATCCGGAAAAACGAATAGTCCTGTTGATGTCCACTTTTACCTAGAAACTATTCCGAAGTGAATGATATTTTTACAAGTTAATTGGGAGATTTCTAGGATGTTTATCCTAAGTCTTTGATTTCAAGGACCCTTTCTTAACTTGGAGGGGAGGGGAGGAATTTCACAACCTCAAAAACTTTGGTCTTTTTTCAGTCTTTCGCATAAATTTCGTAAACTAAGCATATTATCTCCACCATAGTATTAAATGAAGTTGTAGAGTACTAGATTTACTAAAAGATGGTACATAAAACGAATTTGTAGACCCAATATAAACCGAGATACTGTCGGTCAAAATTATACATATTTTCTCGAAATGTAAAATTTTATCTAAATTTAACCAGCCTTATCGCGGTTAATATTGGGTCTACAAATTCGTTTTATGTACCATCTTTTAGTAAATCTAGTACTCTACAACTTCATTTAATACTATGGTGGAGATAATATGCTTACAAGGGGACGGCCAAGTGAGTATATCACGGATTCGTTTGAAAAAAATTGAGGTGATACTTTGAGCTAAAAAAATTTTCACGTGTTTCGGCGTTTTACTCCATAGAGCCCTGATTGGCCAAAAAAAATAAATAAATACCGAAACAATTTTCGCGCTTTCAAGTAGTTTCTGTTTGAAACATTACGTAACAGTCAGCTGTGGCTAGGCTGGTAGCGTAGCCGACTGGTAAGTATGTGGTCCCGGGTTCAAACGACGGAGTAAGCAATTTTTTTTTTTTTTAATCTTTTTATGTTATTGCAACAAACAATATATTTAAAACCGTTTCATATTTTTTTTTTCATATTTTATTATTTTTTTTAGTAATTAAATTTTAAAATTTTGTTAAAATTGTTTTTCGAGTTTATTTATTACCTTAAAATTAAAATTTAATTTAAATTCATGAAGAAAATATCATTTATTACAGTATATAAATATATTAAGAAATAAAGAAGGCATAAAATAATCCATTAATTAAATAAATACGTGATATTAATAAAAAATTTATTTGCTTATATTTAATAAAAGAAATTAGGTAGTCAAGCGAATATAGATAACTTACTTTGTTAATTTACTTGTACACTTACCCCACACGAAGTAGGGTGATATAAGTCATAAAAACATGCAAAACAAATAAGTAGGCGACAATTAGCGCAGTTTATAAAGGATATTTAAAAAAAATTTTAAAATTTAATTACTAAAAAAAAATAATAAAATATGAAAAAAAAAAATATGAAACAGTTTTAAATATATTGTTTGTTACAATAACATAAAAAGATTAAAAAAAAAAAAAAAATTACTTACTCCGTCGTTTGAACCCGGGACCACATACTTACCAGTCTGCGACGCTACCAGCCTAGCCACAGCTGACTGTTACGTAATATTTCAAACAGAAACTACTTGAAAGCGCGAAAATTGTTTCGGTATTTATTTATTTTTTTTTGGCCAATCAGGGCTCTATGGAGTAAAACGCCGAAACACGTGAACATTTTTTTTGGCTCAAAGTATCACCTCAATTTTTTTCAAACGAATCCGTGATATACTCACTTGGCCGTCCCCTTGTTAGTTTACGAAATATATGCGAAAGACTGAAAAAAGACCAAAGTTTTTGAGGTTGTGAAATTCCTCCCCTCCCCCTCCAAGTAAGAAAGGGTCCTTGAAATCAAAGACTTAGGATAAACATCCTAGAAATCTCCCAATTAACTTGTAAAAATATCATTCACTTCGGAATACTTTCTAGGTAAAAGTGGACATCAACAGGACTATTCGTTTTTCCGGAAATTTTTTACATTTTGAGAAAAATTTGTCCAACTTTGACTGGCCGTATCTCGGTAAATATTGAGTCTACGAATTGATTTTATGTTCCCAATTTTAGCAAATTTAATGCTCTACAACTTTATATTGTGCAATATTTCACAAAATATGAATAGTTTACGAGATATAAGCAAAAAACTGAAGAATTTTCAGATTTTTGAGGTTTTTGTTTTTGTCCCCCTACCCTCCCCCCCCACAGGGTCCTCGAGGTCGAAAACTTAGGATAGGCATCCTAGAGTACCCACAAATAACCTGTAAAAAGTTCATTCATTTCGGCATATTTTTCCGATTATATCGAATGGTCTGTGATTTTCCACTTGTTTTTCAGATAGAGGAATAAATCAAAACCGAAATGCTAATTTGTAAATATCATTAAATCTATAGGTTTTAATGAAAAGATGATTATTATAAAACTTCACGAGAATTAAATTTGCTATAAAATGAGACAAGAACCAACATTCTACGTCAATTGGTTTTCATTTTATGAAATAAAAACTGCGAATTTTTACATAAAATCGGAGTTTTTCAAAATTTTAACCCCGATGAGGCACGGGTTAACGTTATCCAATTTAGCTAAAACTTTGACATTATCATTTTCTAGCCAAAAAGTGCAACTTTTAGGAAGTTCCCCCGAAAGAAATGAAAAAATTTTATTTCTTGCGACCACCCTAGTAAGGATTCTTAATTTTGAGTTGACTAGCAGCGCTTCAATCTCCCCGCCAGCTGATTCGGGCCCGCCTTCAGCGGACCCTTGTCTTTTCTTATTCCATAAATCCCCAAAAAGACCATTATCAAGGTCAGAAATTCTAATCTTCTGCTGGAAAATAAATATATGTTGACACTAAAGCGTAACAAATATCAATTACCGAACTTATGAGAAAGTTGTGTGCCAGTCCCACCACATTTTTTTCAATTCAGTTTACTTTGTATATCCGTTATTCTCTCTTTCTATCTACATACATAAATAAGTTGTATCATCATTCTCCGCACTCAAAAAGACTGAATTATACTTTTAAAACAAAAAAATCAATATATATAAAAAAAACACACTCTAATTCGATAAAAAAAAAAAGAGTACAAAAAGAGATCACTGTGAGTAAAAGACTTTTAACATATTTAGAGAAAATTGTATTTACTCAAGGCTTTTATTATTATTATTATTATTTTTTTTTAAAGATCTCTCTCTTTGCCTCACTTAGCTGCCTTATTCAATCGCAAAATCTATAAAGCACCCCCCCCCCCCCCCACCCCACCTTTAAATCAAGTTTAAGTTAAAAAAAAAAGAGGGAAGTCTCTTTTGTCTAAATATTCTGTTTGACTCCCTCTCTCTAAAAGGGGTGAATTTATATATATATATGTAAAGCCTTTTTATTATAATTAAATTAAGGGATCATAAACATACTACTCTTTTCGTGTTTATTTAAAAACCGCCTATTTTAGATTGGATTCAATGCCATTGCTCTCTCTCTCTCTTTTGATGTCGAAAAATAATAAAGTGAAAAAAAAAATCTCTCTTGAATAGAGAGACAAAAATAAAAAAACAATTCATATGATATTAGCCCGCCTGGGGCGGACCCTCCGCCTTAATCAAGTGACGCAATTTTTTAGTCAACCAATTAATAATAAAAATTTAGGCTAATGTGTAGAATACTGCCTATGAATTTTTACTATGTTAGTAAACTTTTTAAGGTTTCTTTCTTTATCCATTCTCTTTATTAGTTTAAATAGGAGCGCGGAAAGCCAATTTGAACCAAATATCTCTAAAAATAAAGAAAATATAAAAGAAATACGAAGATGACTTCAACGAATAAAAAGGGTATTTTAACTTACTTTTTAGTGTTTTTTCCCTTGATTCATTGTATTTATCATCCAAAAAAAAACATAAATGAACCTATTTTGATTGTGATTACTGTATTATTTAATAAAATATAATAGAAAAATTCTCTGGCACAGTATTGAAGCTAATTTCATGTCAGTTCAATCAGTTAAATAATTGGCTAATCTTTACAATAAAATGTCCAGCCACCCAGAGAGCGCAGGAGTGATTCATTCGTTCTTCTTTTTTGGGATTCGTTTTTTTTTTTTACTTCGATAAAAAAAAAAAAAAAAATTTTAAACAAATACGGAATACTCGGCTTCGGAAGCCGAGACTAGTGACAAAACAACTTGCAGCCCTAATTGTTTCGGTCTTTCGGTTGCAGTTCGGTTTACATTTTAGTTTTTAAATCAGGCGCCCAAATCTGTGAAGGTTCTTTGAGTGTTCCCAGGAGGCAGCGCTGTTCTAAACCCATGAACATGAAATTAGCTTCTCTGTCAGATCTGTCAGATGACAGATAAATAAACAAAAATTTTTCTATTATATTTTATTAAATAATACAGTAATCACAATCAAAATAGATTAATTTATGTTTTTTTTGGATGACAAGTACAATGGATCAAGGAAAAAACACGAAAAAGTAAGTTAAAATACTCTTTTTATTCGTTGAAGTCATCTTCGTATTTCTTCTATATTTTCTTTATTTTTAGAGATATTTGGCCCAAATTGGCTTTCCGCGCTCTTATTTAGGCTAATAAAGAGAATGGATAAAGAAAGAAACCTTAAAAAGTTTACTAACATAGTAAAAATTCATAGGCAGTATTCTATACTGGCGCCAAAATCTACTGGGAAGAGTGTTTATAAGTTTCTTTTAGTTATATGACACTTGGTTAGATGGCAATACTCGGCTAGTTCAAAATTTATCCTGTAGAGTTCGTTCCATTCGCCAACAAAATAACATTTTTTCATGAGTTTAATAGCAAATACATTAAATGGCTTAAAAATCTGGATATAAATGAATTAACTTTTATAAACTAATTTTAATTGTAAATTTTTTACAATTTATAAATGACCTTTTATTAAAAAAAAAAATTTAATAGTACAAAATGCCATTCAAGAAGCTAAAAAAGAGCGAGTTAAGTAGTCGGCACCCTCGGGGCATGGCGTAGAGGTTAACGTGCTAACCTCATATACCAAACGTCGCGGGTTCGGACCCCAGGCAGTCCGATGATTTTATTTAAGCCAATTGGATACCAAATGGCTTAAATAAGAATGCCTGGACCCTAATATATATAAATTCATAAATAACGGTTATCGTAAATGTCTTAAATGGCCTAAGTTGCCGAAAAGACAGTGTGAATGTGTGTGTGAGTGTGAGTGTGAATGAGAAAAAAGTGTGAGTGTTTAAAAAAAAAAAAAAAAAAAAAAAAAGTAGTCGGCACAACATGTGAATTGCAACAAACTCGAGTTCAAATCTGTCTGGGAACAAGTTTTTTTCCAGTTTGGAGAATTCGAAAAAAAAACTGAAAAAAAATACTTTAGTAAGTACTAGTACCCTTTGGGCGATGTGATTGAAATTTCTTGAAATATTTACGACATAGGTACTTGGCTTAAGTATAAAATTTGAGAATCGAGAGTTTTTTCGTTTTTGAGTAATTCCCATTTACCCACATTCTTTGATATTTCACTTGAAATTAATTTAATTTATTGTGAAAAAAATCTTAAATTTCAAGAAGATCGATTCCAGTTAAAATATCAAAACATAATGTTTATGTAAATTTCTCTGAAAGAGATTTTATTGCTTTTAAATGGCTGTTTTATTGCTTTTCTCGAAATAGCCATTAAAAGGAGGCGATTCCCTTTAGCTGGAATTTGACGTCATTTTCACAATCATTTGAATGAATTTCAACTGAAATATCAAAAAATGTGGATTAAATTAAATAACTCAATAAGGAAAGAACTCTCGATACTCTAATTTTATACTTTAGTTAAGTATTCATGGCTCAAACATGGGCAGGAATTTCATTCCAATCGACCAAATAGTATTAGTACTTTACTGATCTGTTGTTTTTTTATTTTCTCAGACAGAAGAGTAGAACAGGTCTTTTTGACAAGAAACAAAGAGTTACGTTTCATTGACGTTCAAAGTAGTGTAGTTGATGACCTGTAAACGACAAACAATAATTGACTTGAATTTTAGAAAAAAAAATTTCAATGAAAAAAATTCAAATTCAATACTTACGATTTTGCTGGTAAAATCAATATATTGATTAAATATTAATATTTCATTTTAAATAATGATAAACGTTCAATTATCTATGCGTTAAATCAGCTACTTCAAAAACAGAATTTGGTGCCAACCAAACAAATTTCTTGTATATTTTAAAATTATTGTAATTATTTCGGTAAAAATTGTTAATTTTAATTTTAATTTGATATAGCTATTTAGTTGAATTACTTTATAAAAATTATTTAATTAGTATTTTTTTTTTTTTTTTTTAAACATTCACACTTTTTTTCTCATTCGCACTCACACTCACACACACATTCACACAGTCTTTTCGGCAACTCAGGCCATATAAGACTTTAGACGATAACCGTTGTAGAGAATATATCTATTGTGGGTTGAGGCATTTCTATTTAAGCCATCTGGTATCCAAATGGATTAAATAAAATCATCGGACTGCCTGGGTCCGAACCCGCGGCGTTTGGTATAGGAGGTACGCTACTACTACGCCAAACTCGGGGGCATTTAATTAGTATGACTTCATAAATATTTAAATAGTTTAGAGCGCGAATTTTAGACCAGAATTTATTAAATTTAGATTTGTGAAATAAATTTTAAAAGAATAATTTCAAGTTTCCTTAAAATAATTGAATCGTTTATTTCAGAAAGCACCTAAGCGACAAAATTTCAAATCATGTGTTTTTTTGTGCTACTGTACAATTTAAAGGTAAATACATCTTTTAGATTATCCCAATAGCATGTTTTTGATTTGGTAAAAAAATATTTGGAGGAGACTAGACGTATAGTTAAGCTGCAAAGAGTTTTCTTTAGTTTTCCGAAAGTTGAAAAAGAGCATTTAAGTGCTTTCTGAAATAAACGATTCAATTATAAAATAATATTAATAAAAATTCCTTGAGGTAGTCGAGTTATTTGAGAACGTTTAGACCAGGGATTCTCAACTTGTCGCGGTACACTTTTAAGGTGCGATCCCCGGAACCTGACTTGACTTGAGTTGAGTCCGGTGGCGGACCCAACCTATGTATTTCTATGGAGGTGCACACACTGCTGCCGAAACGGAGTTGAGCGGAGCTACGTCACGATACGGACTCTGGTGGCTAACCAATTTTGTTGGATCGGGACCTGACTCCGGCTGGCTGGGAAGCCAACATGGCCGACTTTTTCAATCAGCTGTTTGATCGGTTCCTTAATAAAGACATTTTTGGCAATTATAAGGCTTTATTTAAAAGTAATAATAATACAAATAAATAATAATTTTGAGATAACTTCTATTTTTTATTAAAAATTGCAGGAAAATATGTAAAGTCAAAACAAATAGATTACAAATTTTTTTAAATTAATAAAATATTATTTTTTAAATAGTCAATTAAGAAATATTTTTACTTAAAAATTTAGTAAAAATATTTCTCGATATAACGATAATTAGTTTTTTTTTTTTTTTTTTTTTTTTTTTTTTTTTTTTTTTTTTTTTAACATTCACACTTTTTTCTCATTCACACTCACACTCACACACACATTCATACAGTCTTTTCGGCAACTCAGGCCATATAAGCACTTTTTACGATATCCGTTATTAATAAATATACATATATGGGGTCCAGGCATTCTTATTTAAGCCATTTGGTATCCAATTGGCTTAAATAAAATCAAATCGGACTGCCTGGGGTCCGAACCCGCGACGTTTGGTATATGAGGTTAGCACGCTAACCTCTACGCCATGCCCCGAGGGCATAATTAGTTTTACTAAGTTTATTTAGAAATAAATTGCTGGGAAGGAAAATAGTATCATTCAAGTAAAAAGCATTGTTTATCCTTCGACATACTTATATACCAAATATCAGAGAAGTAAGATTACGTCACTCCAGTCAAGTTTAAGTGTGACCCCCTCAATTCGGATTCGGTTAGAACTCCAGTCAGTAAGCACAAGTCAGGTCCCGGTGTGATCGCACCTTTAACGATTTCAAAATTTGGCGGCACACAAAGAAAAAGATAAGTTTAAAAGTTGGTAATTTGTTCATAAACTTTTATATTAATTTTATTTCATTTCCTGGGTATATTAATATTAAATCACCGAAGTATATGAAAAATGATTGAAAATTCATATTTTTTTTTACAGTGTAATCAATTGACATATGGCCTTTTGGAACAAAAGCATCCATTTTGAAATAAGAAGAAGAACATTTATTCACCTGGTTATATAAATAAATGGAACAGTATGTCTGCTAGTATCAATTAAATTTGAAATATCAACTCTGAAATTAATTGATAACACTCTATATATATTAAATAAACATTCTTCTATAAATATTAGTATGATTTTCCTGGAAGATAAATGATGATAAAATACACATTGGTTGATTAAAAAAAAAAAAAAAGAGAAATTTAATAAGTCCGGAAAAAAAAACAAAAATAAATAAATGATGAAGGGTTCATTTTTCTAATGTATTTTTTAATTAATCCCCTCCCCTTTATTCCCCTCCCCCTCCCTATTGCCCCTCACTCTCTTCATATGAGATCCCGTGGCTATGATTGATCTTTTCAAAATCTATAAACATGAATATAAATCATAATTAAACAAAAATGCTAATCTCAATCTTCTCTTAATGGGCCTGTCAAAATAAAAAAAAACTGTCCGCATACCGCGGTAATTATTATAAATTTCATAAAATGCCATTAGCCAATTTTTTTTTTTTTTAATACAACATCAAATAAACAATTTTATCTCGAAATTATATCAATAAAAAAAAAAAAACTTTATAATTGTTGTTAAATTAAATTGTCAAATAAAAATCAATAATGATTAAATAATTAATTAATTATTAAATAAATATTTATTAAAAATTAAAAAGTTATAACAATGCAAATTTATAATGAATGAAGTTTAAAATTATTTATTTAATAATCAATTAATTATTTAATTGTTATTGTTATAAAGTTTTTCCATTTTTGGAGATAAAAAAGACTTTAAGGAAAGATAGAGAGAAATGATTGCCATGATAACAAAATATAAAAAATGTTTTCTCTGTTTAAAATCTTGAATTTAAATCTGTCGGAAACTAAATATATTTCTACACAAAAAATCTGGTGTTACAAGCACAGAACACAACTTTCGATTACCGAAGGAAGGGCGGCCAGTCACACCAGATTTTTATAATTAGCAACCCCTCTCTATATATTAGCATATATAGGTAGAAGAAAATAAAATACAACTTCACAAATTTTAACGAACTCATCAATTGCTTTTTTTTTTTTGTTGTTGTTGTCAATTAATGTGAAAATAGAGTAATAAAACCGATAGGTGAAAATCTAAAGAGGAATCTACAGCAGCAATCATTAAAAAAAAAAAAAAAGGAATTGAGGATTTCCGATTGATAGCAATTGACATCTATCTAAATCCATGGATAGACGTTCGTTATTTTTATTTTTTTCTACTTGCCCTCTCTCACCATTTCTATTCCGTTGATTATAGAACACCCACACACACACACTCTAAACAACAGCAGCCTTGTGTGTTTATATGTGTGGGGGATGATGGTGTACGGTCCCTGAGTTGACGATTTTATTTTTATTTTCTCTCTCTCTCGCTCTTTTGATATTTCATTTCCTTTTTTTTTTTGTGGTTGTGCACACGTTTCTGGTCCTTCAAAACTTTTTCATTACTTCTCCGGACATGCATATCATCATTTCTCAACTCTCTCTCTCTCTCGCTCTCGCTTGTTCATCAATTATACCTTTGATTTTAGATTTCACATGCTTTGGCATAATGCTTTCGTCACACCTCTAACTGGCATAGTCCCCTTTATTTTTTTAAAGTGGAACTTTTATTTGATGACCTCAAATTTGTTCGCTCTTCTATCAGCTTGTCTGTTGACGTCAAAGGCCGTGACGCTACAAGCCATGACGTCACAAGCCGAGACGACAAAAATAGGAAAGTTGAAATTTAATATATATGACGAATTATAGAAAAATAATTGTGAGATTTAATTATTCAATTTTTAAATATAATTTTTAAAATAATTTAAAATGATTCAAATCTTCAAATATTGTTCTCAGTTTTTAACATGCGTCTATTGATTTCCCATTTTCCAATTATTAAGTTAAGATTATAAACGCGATTTTAATTGAATAATTTTCTGAAAATTTTCAGTTAAACGCCTACGATCTAAAAAAAAAGTTTCACTTGCATCGTGGTATCATAAAACCACACAATGATTTTTTTTTTTTTTTTTTATTAAGTGATATCTTCAGGAATTCCTTTACACATTTAGACAAAATAATATGAACACCTGGCATAGAGAAAATATTTATTTATTAATAATGTGTAGAGCCACCATTTGCTTGTCGATATTTTCTCGAAAGTCTCGTTAATTGTAATAAGATAGGAAGGAGGCTTTAATTTTTGGCTGCTCCTGCTTCCTTCCTTGTATTGTCGATATTTTTACAGATTTTTTTTTTTTATTTATTTATTTTCGGCGGCCAGTGGCCATTGCCAACATAAAAGAGTACATACAAATAATACAAAACACAAAATACAAAATACAAAAAGACTCATATAAATAAAAACATTCATCTAAATCACATTCTTATACAAAATGTTTTCTGAGTGATGCTGTTATATTTGAATTATTTTTACAGATTAACATTATTTGGGAGTACTCTAGGATCTATCCCTAAGTTTTTGATTTCGAGGATACTGTGCTAACCTGGTGGGGGGGGGGCGAAGGGGAAATCTCAATATTTTTAAAGTTTTTATTTTGTTTTGCATCTCGTAAACTAAGCATATTTTGTGCACCATAGTACATTACAAAGTTGTAGAGCATTAAATTTGCTAAAATTTGGTTGATAAAGCGAATTTGTAGATTCAATATTAACCGAGATACGCCCTATTAGACAATGTTTCTCGAAATGTAAAACAAATAGAAACTTTGATCGGCCGTATTTCAGTTAATATTGGGTCTACAAATTCGTATTATCAACCAAATTTTAGCAAATTTTATGCTCTATAACTTTGTAATGTACCATGGTGTACAAAATATGCTTAGTTTACGAGATATAAGCAAAAAACTGAAAAAGTTCAAAGCATCTTGAAATAAAAAATCATTGTGTGGTTTTAAGAAACCACGATGCAAGTGAAACTTTTTTTTCGGATTTTAGACGTTTAAGGTGCGCGTCTCGAAAAACCGTTAGAAGACGATTCAGTACCGAGTTACTCTAGGCGGCAAGAGATGGCGTTAGTTTTCCCATAGGAATACAAGGGATTTATTCCATTTCATTTGAATTTTTCCAGCTAATTAATTAAGGGTAAAAAATTAATTATTTTTTAACACAATGATTACTAATTTAATTATCTATAAGATATAGAGTGGATTTTTTAAAAATATCTTTTATTTAATGCGATTAATCTAAAGAAATTTTATTTTTTCGAAAACCAAAAATAAAATAAAAAAAAGATTTTTAAAAAAATGCTTTTATTTAAATTGAACTAAAAAGAGAGAAATAAGAAAGAAATAATTTAATTGTTCTTGTTAAAATTTTTTAATATTTATGACTTAAAATAAAAGCGTGGGGCGCTTCGAAGTGATTCCGAGGCTCGCGCCCCACGCTTTTATTTTAAGTCATAAATATTAAAAAATTTTAACAAGAACAATTAAATTATTTCTTTCTTATTTCTCTTTTTTAGTTCAATTTAAATAAAAGCATTTTTTTTAAAAATCTTTTTTTTATTTTATTTTTATTTTAAGCTTTTTAGTCTTTTAGTCTTATCAAAATTCATCAATATGATAAAGTACCACATTAGTTTGGCCTGTATTGATTTGGTTCAATTGAAAAATTATTCATTATGATAAAAATATGACTCGTAAATATCAAAATTCAAAACTAGTTAATAGGGCCTTATTTGCGTGAGGCTTCAAATAAAGTACCACATTAGTTTGGTCTATTTTGATCAAAACCACCATATAGTGGCGTCATCAAAAATGACTCTTAAGTATTACATTTCACACCTCTAGCCCATCGGGAAGTCTTTTGAAATTACATTAATTCGCGAAGGGTTTCAAATAAAGTACCACATTAGTTTGGTCTATTTTGATCAAAACCACCATATAGTGGCGTCATCAAAAATGACTCTTAAGTATTACATTTCACACCTCTAGCCCATCGGGAAGTCTTTTGAAATTACATTAATTCACGAAGGGTTTCAAATAAAGTACCACATTAGTTTGGTCCATTTTGGTAAAACCAAACTCACAATTTGCGTCATCAAAAATGACTCTTAAATATCAAATTTCACACCTCTAGCTCATCGGGAAGTGTCCTTAACAAAGCCATAAAGTTGGTGACCTTGAAAGAGTAAGTTAAATAAAAGCATTTAAAAAAAGGTCTTTTTCAAGTTGTTGATATTATAAATAGCTTTAATTTAAAAAAAAATTTGAGGTCGATAGCTTCAATATTGTGGCCGCTGGAAACTCCCAAAATTAGCACCCCGAGACGCGCACTTTAACTGAAATTTTTTCGAAAATTATTCAAGTTAGGGTATTAAAATCGCGTTTTTAATCTTAACTTATAATAAACTAGCAATGGCAGGCCCTGGCTGGCGGCGTCTCGAGATATGACTATTTTAAATTTTAATAAAATCGATTGAAAATACATTTTAGGGAGGGGTGGGGAGGTGCCTCCCCTGGTAGGGCCGGTAGAACTTTCTGAGGTCTTAAATACCATTTTTCAATTATTTACACCCTAGAGAAGCGTCATTTTAAATTTTATTCAAATCGGGTGAGTGATTAGTGAACCCCTGATAAGGGGGGTTCCCTACCTTTAATTTGATAAAATGATATTCTAAAACCACCCCTGGATAATTTTTTACCCATTAAAAAAACACCATGAAGTAGACCAGTAATTTCAGAGTATATGCCAAGAAACCTGGTACGAGTCGTTGGTGACTCAAGACTTGTGACGTCACGGCTTGACGTCACGACATGTAACGCGACATGCTGATAGAAGAGCGAAAAAATTTGTGCGGATATAAATAAAGTTTCACTTTAAAAAAAAAAAAAAAAAAATAGGAACTTTGATAGGCCGTATCTCGGTTAATATTGGGTCAGAAAATTCGTTTTATCAACCAAATTTTAGCAAATTTTATGCTCTACAACTATGTAATGTCTTATGTTGCACTAAATATGCTTAGTTTACGAAATATAACAAAGCAAAATTAAAGAAATAAAAATACAATAATAAAACAAAATCAAAGCAATAATATACAATAATATTAAAACACAATCCATACCATACTACCACTACATAATACACATTTTACAGCAAGATCCTGGTTTTGGGGGTTGTGCAAAGGAGGTTGGATCTTAAAGTGGGGTGGTAATTGTTTCTAGGTATTGTTTCCTTTCGTTATTGTATTTTGGATATTCCGCTATTGGCGATTGAAGTGTTCATGCAGGAGCATACCCCCGTAACTATTTTGAACCTTAAGAAATGGGATTGAGTATGGTTTATTCTAATTCTATTGCTAAGTTTTTAGTGTAATAATAGATCTAAGAAGCATTAAATATTTTTTTTGTGTCATTAAAAAATTTATTGGGCCTATTCTCATGGATATCTCCACAGTCTGTAAGAATTTTGAAACGAAATGTTAAAAAAGAAATTCGAAAAAGTCGAAGCTCACCGACAACGGGCAACGCAGATAGTTATTTTTCAAATCAAGAATACTTCTTCTCTACTAATACTACTACTAAATCATCAACAATTAAAATTTAGTATTGCTATTTATTCTCTACCTTGATGTATTTATATACATTTTCACTTGTCCGCAAAGTGTTTTCATAATCCCAAATGGCGAACAAACAACAACAACAACAACAATATGAACGAAAGGGAAATAGAGGAGAGATTTCTCTTTGACATGAGAGATTAGAATAGAGAGCCTTTCAACTGTTGGACTTGCAATTAAAGTTTACTCCCAAGTTCTCTCTTACTGACCAGACCCTAACCCAAAGTTAGAAGATCCATTTCTAGTTATGGATGTTGTGGTTAACACAACAACAACAACAACAAAATGTAGAGAGAGAAATTAATTGTTCAGATGTTTCTTTAAAAATAAACTCCTTTTATCCAATCAAGTGTGTGTATTCTCTCTCTCTTTAATTAATATTAACACTTTGTGTCTTCTTGTCTGTCTGTCTGTCTGTCTGTCTGATGTCGTTACACACATACACAGATAGAGGGGTTTGAACAGCAAGTAACAACGCCTGAGATGTAATTATCCTGTTTGCCTATGAATATTAATTAATGTCAAGTTTGTTTAATACTAGATTGTGTGTGTGTGTGTGTGTGTCGTAAACGAGTATTTAAAGGCACAAAATAAAAATTTATCTTTTTCTTTTTAAATAAGAGACTGAATTTTTTAACGAAATTTATTTTTATTTCTTTATATTCTACAAATCCGAGATCAGGAACATTGTGGAATCGAAAAGGTGATCTGGATCATCCGAACAAAACACTCATTTATATTGACGTATAGTCTTGGGTTACTCTACTACTATGAAGTCTCAGTTGGGTGGGATTAAATGGAGTTACAAAATTTTATGATGGTCTTTTCAACTTGATAAAACCATAGTCTCTAGCTATTCCAGAAAAAACAACATCTAATATTATGGGTAATATCAGAATATCGGAAATCATAAAATCTTGACAGTGATTTGGGCCACAACTTCGACTTTCTCACCATGTTGAGTAGATAGTCTTGGATCTGTTGTGGCTTGAATGAGCAGAGATTTTCAAGATCCGCGTATAACCCGAACCTTCTTCAAATATCTAGTTAGAAACCACCTGGAATATGCTTCAGCAATCTGGAACCATGCCAGGAGATACAAATCTCTAGTTAGAAGCCACCAGGAATACCCCTCATTAATCTGGAACTTCTGGAACGGACTGGACAAAAGTAGCGAGACAAAGAGACGCCTGGAAATTCTTGGGAGAGGCTTATGTCCTTAGGGGCCTGGTTCCGCCGTACTAAATAAATGTTTTAATTTAATATATAAAAAAAAATTGTATAATATTGTACATATGAACCAAATAAAGGAAGTAAAAAAAAAAACCCATAATTTTATATAAGGATGGGAGGGAATTTTATGGAAACCCCCCCAAACCAACCAAAACTTTGCCCCCCCCCACCCCCAAACAAAAAAAGAAGGAGGGGAATTTTCCGAGCCGGGGCCCGTGGCTTCGTTTTTTAATAATGAATGAATAATGAATGAAGAGTAACGAATAACATTAATTTTTTTTTTTTTTTTTTTTTATAATAAAAATATTAAAATTAACCCCCCAAGTAATGAGAAGAAAAGGCCCAAAACATTATAAAAAAAAAAAAATAATAAAATAAATAAAATTTAACCAAAATAGCAATAAATAAATAAATAAAATCTGGAACTATGACCGAAGATGCAAATCTCTAGTTAGAAGCCATCTGGAATACGCTTCAGTATTCTGGAACCGAAGATGTACACAGTGATGCAATAAATTGATCTTGTTATCAGAATATCTTCTATATTCCTAATCGTTTCGAGAAATGGACAGGGATATCTTAAATTAATACCACTTAAGAAATAGAAGACACATTTATATATAACACTGTCCATAGCCTACATATGTTCCATTAGAATTTTGTTGTACGCGCAATGGCGATGTTGTTTCTTTCCCTTCTGGTACTGCTGCAACCACCTATTTTTCCTTAAGTTAACTAAGGATCTGAGCTTCTTGAATAATATAGTTGATTTATTTTGAACAAGTTTATTTTAATAGATACGATTTTACATAGATGTTATGCGTTGTAAGTCAACTTTAGGACTAGTTGAAGATACGTCATCCTTACTGAAACAATTTTGGAGATCTAATTCCAATCAACGTGTAAGTTAACCGACTTATTCACGCCACTTGAAGAGTAAGTAGTTCTCAGATCCAAGTTCTTTTCTCATGTTCCTTCAAGTCCAGTATTGTCAGGTAGTCTTAGGGTTACATCTCTTTTTATCAGTCTATATTAATAGTATAGTATATCGATATACTTGTCTCTAATCTCGGCTCTCTTTTTACTGTTTAATATATTAGCAGAAACTAAACTACAAATCTGGTGTGACAAGCACAGAACACAACTTTTGGAGATCTAATTCCAATCAACGTATAAGTTAATCGATTTATTTACGCCACTTGAAAAGTAGGTAGTTTCCAGATCGAAGTCCTTAACTCAAGGTCCTTCAAGTTCAGTCTTGTCAGGTAGTCCTCCAACATTACATCTCTTCCTTGTCTAAAATCTTGGCGCTCTTTTTACATCTTGAATTCTAATATATTAGCGAAAACTAAACTAAAAGTATGGTATGACAAGCACAGAACACACCTTTGAATAGTGCGAGTCACACCAGATTGACGGAGTCTAGTATGTATGACGTCACTGAGGAGTTTGAATTTAAATAAGTGGTGGGCGGTGGAATTCTCCTTATAGTGCCAACAAAATACATTTCTTTTTTTCGGAATCCAAAACCCATCCATCCCTTTGTTTAAATTTAACCTTCAATATTGAATTGATTTGTTGTTGTTGACCAATTGACTTGCCTCTCCCACCCTCAATGAATATTTTAAAATTATTCCTCTATAAATATCTAATAGTTATGACCAAAGGGGAGCGAGATGATATTGAATTAGATAAAATATTAAAGAATTATTTATTCTGATGGGTGTAGGGGAATGAAAGGATTGTTTCATTCATTTTTAAAAAGATTTTTTTGTTTTTTTGTTTCTGATTAGTTAGATTTGTATTTTTTGATTAATATTTATTAGTGCATTATAAAATCCCTTCAAATGACTCATCCCCCTCTCATATCCCATTCTGGTAACAAATTGTTGAATAATTGACAAACGTCATTTCTCTTTTAGAGCATCCCTTTTCCAGTGGGAGATAGGAAGGGGGAATAGATCATTATTATTTTGACAAAATAGTTGTACGTCACGTGGACTACAAAATAAATAAATTTGATTATAAATTTTCGGTCGGAGGGATGTCAACCGTTTGTCATCATCTCGTTAAATTTGAATTCCACCCCTCTAATCTTCTTTTTCTTTGATGATAAAATGCTGTTAAGGGTCAAGAACGAAAACAAAACAACAAATTATTATTAATGCACTAAGTTTAATGGTATGGAAATTTTTATGCTAGTCAGCTTAATTTTAGAACTAGGAATGTAAATGAATGGGAAATATACATTTATTGTAAACTATTCAAAATAATTCTAGATGCACATTGTTAGTGCCTGAAGGAGATATAGGAAAGGTATTGGTAGTGGACTGTAGTGGTTTGGCTCCTTCAAACAAATGTGGATTCATAGGAAAACGGGATAAAGAAGTACATCGTCATATTAACAAAAATAATAACAACTTTTAATCACAAAAAAAAAAAATACACTTCTTGATGTATAATAATGGCCACGCCGATCCGGGGTGGGTAAAATAAAATGATGGATATGTATAAGAGTTTCTGGGCGAGCAACGTGAGGGCTCCATTCCAGTGGAGGTGGTTTAGCACCGGCAAAGGGGGTGGTTGTTGCACGAAAGGGCAGTAACCAGCAAAGATAAAGGCTGAGGTTTTGGAATGCTACGAACGTGGTCCGTGAGCCAAGTCTGAATCAGAACTGAGGAAGCGTTGATCGCATCCTTCCTCAGATGCGGGACGCTTTCCATGCACTTCCGGTCAACTTCCCTCTATTATGTGGTGCGCTCTTGCGGTGTGTTCGCGACCTGATTAATTTCTCGCGCGAACACACATTTTTTCTTAAATTGTGAATGTCATTCCTGAAAAATCTGGTGTGACTAGTTCCCCATCACACAACTTGCTATTACCTATGATAAATGAAATTTGTGTTCTGTACTTGTCATCCCAGCACCTCCACCATGTTGCGTATCCGACGAGGTAGGTCCGAAGGTCTATGAGTTCTGCTTCTGCTGACGATTTGTATTGCTTAAATGAAAACCTCTACCATTTCATATTAGATTCCAATATTTAATTGAAACTTTATTTTTATTTGCCAGCAGATACTCTCCCTGATTTACGTCACCCAGATCCACCCTCATTGGATGTTAAAAAAACGTTGCGTGGGCGACTTATTTTAGTTCCCGCTGTTATATTAGAATTCAAGATGTAAAAATTCCTTTCCTATTAAGTACAAGACAACAAACAATTTTTATTACAAAATGAGAATATACATTTTAAAGAGCATCGAAATAATAATTGATGAATTTTAATCAAAATTGTATAAAGAGATTTTGAGGAAATCAAAAAAAAAAAAAACTCCAAAAGTACATGAGTAAAGTACTAGTACTCTTTGGCCGATTTTGTTCAAAAGCTTTAAATATCACATTTCAATCTCATAGCTCTCATTTCGTTCTTTTGTTGACAGATAATTTTGAGGGGACCAATTTATTGTCTACACGTACTGTATATTGAATTTACAGGTAGAAGAAAGGATAGAAGAAACTAAAAAAAATATTTCAATAATTAATTACAAAGTAGCTATAATATTTTAAATTATATTTTATTTTAATTATATGCAATATAATACTTTATTAAATCTACGATTTTTTTTTTTTTTTTGAATGAATAAACTTTAATTATAATAATTAAGCTTATTATTATTTATTTTTTATAGGGTATAAAATTTTTGCTACTACATAACCTATTTTTTTTTTTTTTAACATTCGAATTTTTATTTCATTTTATATTTTAGTAGCAAAATATGAAAATAAAGAATTTTAACATTTGTTTTATTGAAATATCAACACAACATTGTAAGAAAGCAATTGTATTATTGAAATTTTCAAACGATATTAATTTATATTCATTTTATTAGATTTTCTTTTTTTTTTTTTCTTTCTGGAAATCTAATATTTTATACGTATTATGAAAAGATATTTATCACTTTAATAAAATATTTTATA